>JAHBCN010018048.1:0-17557 GCA_019359885.1 Listronotus oregonensis
GCAAAATTTTTTTTCTAACAATTTTTTCCTTTTTTTTTCCCCTTTTAAAATTTAAGAAACCTAACAATTTTCTATTCTATTAACAGATTTACCATTCGTTAAACCCAAGGTCACAAAATTTGTAATTTTAAGTAAATCAATTTTTGGCCTTTTTTTAATGTGACATCCTGACTGCTTTAAAAATTTTTGACCGGTATCTTATTTGATTTAAGTAACTATTCCTGCAAAAAAAACACCGTCTCTACTTCGTCCGCGAGCACGACACAATCATTATTGTGTTCTACATGAAAATATTTTAAAATTTTGTTCGTTTGGGAATTAAAGTAAATATTTCTTGCTTAGCCTGCATTGGTACAGAAATCCGATTGTCATAATTATAAAATTAAAAAAAAAACTTTTCAAAATCTATCTTGGAAATTTAAAAAAAAAAATCTAATCCTATAACCCATAAAATTTTTTCCCTCAAACTCATTAATCAAAAAACTTTTTGACACACATTTATATTATTATTTACTGTAAACGGTATATTTGCGACCTGCAAAGTTATTAAACCCCAAATTCCTTTTTTTTTTTAATTTTATCTGAATAATCTATATTTTGGTGCTTTTTTACTTTTTTGAAAAATTACACTTACCGTTACCAGTGTCTAAAAAAAATTTTAAGTTATTCCCCTCTAATTAATTGTTATAAAATTTAAACTATTTAAATTTATTTTTGGATTATAAATTAGTCTCAAAAACATTGCCTGGGTTGATATTTGATAATTATTTCTTTGTTTGGATTTTTTTTTTGAATCATTTTTGCAAAATTCCCCCTTTGGCCATTACTATGACTCACACTGTTACCTGCCCCATTATGATGCCCCCTTAACGAAAAGTTTTTTTAAAGTTTGAATTGTTTTATTATTTTTAAAAATGTTATTTTTTTTAAAAATTATTTTATTGCTACTACTACTGTTTCTATTAAAATTTCGAGTAGTACCTCAAAATTTTTTCGGACCCTTAGAAAAAAGTTTTTAAAGCTGGGACCCCTAGTATTTCCTCTTTTGGCACCTTTTTGGGCTCATTTAAACTTAAAAAATTTTCGTGCTGTAATAATTGTGCTTAAATTTTGATTGTTAAGTCCGTTCGAAAAAGTATTTATAGAAATTTTTTGTTAACAGGCCTTAAGACATTGACATTTTGCTCATTGCCTTCAGCTTGTGTTAACGTAAATCGACTAATAATTCCTCAATCGATCGCCCGAATTCATCAATTGACCTAAATTTTGTTTTTTTTTTTAACTTTAGATAAGGCCGATGCTGTTTTTTTGGAAATAAAATATTTTTTTAGTCGTTTTTTAAAAAGAGTGTTAGATGTATATTTTTTTTTAACCTAATCTTAGCATTTTCTGACAGCCCATTTTTTAAAAAACAAAATTTTTTAAATAATTTTTTACCTCACTGTCTATAACAGTCGTATGAACACATTATTTTTTGGGTTATTGTTTCAAAAATTCATTTTTTAATTAATCCCCAGTGTTTTTTAAAACCGAATTTTAGAAATTTTTTTTTCTGTTTCTGAATCTGGTGAATCAAGTTAAAAACTACTTTAGAACTTGGGGGTTTTAAATTTTATATTTAATCTTTTATTTAAAATATCATAAATTTTAAAATATTTTTTTCAACTACACTAATTTTATCTTATCACTAAGGGGTTTATGGGGTTTCCCCATTAAAATTTTTTCCCCATATTGTTAAATTCTTTAAGCATAGTTTAATTAATTTACATTCAGCCTTTTAATTTCTTCTTCTTTCGTTTTTCTTCAAATTTTTTTTTCTCCCCCTCTGAAACTAAATTTTATCTGCTTCCCCAGACATTCCAATATTTTTCTTATAGTTTTTTATTTGTGTACCAATTATTAACTATTATAACCATTTTTCCCTTAACTCTTTTTAACCATATATATCTTTTGATTGATTCCCCCAAAAAAAATTACACCACCTCTCCTTCTTGTTCTCTTTTTTTTTTTCTCCATAGCCCCTTTTTCATTTTGGAAGATGAAACATCTATGGGAAAAAAACAAATAAAGGGAAAATTAAAACAGGACCTTGGCTTACCAAAACTGGTTTGTTTAGGGAAGTGGCTTGCATCGTTGGTTTGTCCACGACTATTACCCGCCTGGGCAATAATTATTTCTTCCTTACTTTAGTTTTCCCCATTTTTTTGACTGACTTTTTTATTGGACTCCATTTTTTTAGTTCTTAATGGCAGGTCATGGGGTAACTTAATTTTATTTTAATTAAAGGGTTTTTGAAATTACTAAAAAACGACTTTTTCGTTTAAAAACAAAAAAATCTAATTTTTTTTTAATTGCTTAAAAATTGACAAAATACAAACTCAAATGTACAAACGTACAAACGTACAAAAGAACAAACGTACAAACGTACAAAAAAATAAACGTACAAACGTACAAAATACACTTAAAAATACAAACGTAGAGTCCGATTTAAAAGAGAAAAGGCCAGAAATGTCATACCAAAAGAGTCCACAATTAAGCCTTTCTCTTTCAACGCTCCACCCATACGTTGTTAAATTTGGAAAGAGGCGCGTTACATAATTGACCGTATATTTAGCAAAAATTTTGAGAGACGAGAACGGGAAAAATTTTAAAATGGAAGGACAACGTCTGATGACGCTAGTGGCCTTAAACGTAGACACGTACAAACGTACAAACGTACAAACGTACAAACGCAAACGACAAACGTACAAACTTTCAAACAACAAACATATAGATATATAAACATACAAACAAAAAAACGTAATAACATACAAACGTATAAACATAAAAACGTACAAACTCCAAACAATTTATATTTGTTTAAAAGACCCAACAGATTGGTGGGGAATGTTTAGGATCTTTGGGAAACCCCAATGATAGAAAATCGGTTAAATGGGGAAAGTTTTTGGGCAATTATGTTAGTAAGCTAATCCCCTTTTTTTCGTTAAAATTTTTGAGAAATATGGACAACATTTTGAATTTTTGGTCTTTTTTATCTTCATTTTAGTAGGGAAAATTATTTAGCCACTTTTCATTGTTTTTTTTTTCACTTGCTTCAATTAACTTTTGTGTGTTTTGTTGTAACACGGTATTAACGTTATGCTATGTTCGCGAAACCCATTTCTGTAAAATATGTGTTACTTATCTATTTTGCCAATTACTAATACTTTTTGTTTACAAAAACAAATGACATTCGCCGGAATCAAGGCCAACGAGAAAATATTTTTTTTTTGAAATAAATGAGGTTATTAAAGTTTAAATTATAAAAATTTTATACATTGCTAAAAATCAGAATAAAAAGCACAAATTTCGCTAAAAATCCAATATGGCGCCCATATAAAAAAAATAAGTTGATGATAATTCAAAAACTCAAACTAAAAAATAAAAATTGACTACTTGTTCTTTAATTCTACAAAAAAAATTGCTTTAAAGAAGATTTTACAGATTTAAAAAATTTTCACTTAAAAAAAATATGGGATTTTCAAAATGCATGTTTCGGGTTTTTAAAAATTTCTCAAAAACCTAAATAGAAAAACCATGTAGAAAAGGGGGTTAAAGCTTCCCAAAAATAATTGCCCAAAACTTTCCCCATTTAACCAATTTTCAAATTCTATCGGGGTTTTCAAGATTAGACATTCCCCAAATATATATATATATATATATATATATATATATATATATATATATATATATATATATATATTTTTTTTTCCCGGTTTTTGGTTTTTTTTATGTTGATTATAAAAAATATAATTATTTTTTTCCCAAACCTTTTTTTTTTTTAATTAAAATTTAAAAATTTTTATTTAATTTATTATTATAAAAATTTTTTTATTTAATTTTTTTTATGTCCGTCCTTTTTATTGCATTTTTTTTTTTTAATGTAAAGCATTTCCATAAATTCTTTTTTTGAGTATTAAATTCAGTTTTTAAAATTTTGGTGTCTTGAAATTTTAAACTTATGTAATGTTTGGCTTTCGTGTTTTGTTAATGCCGTTTTATTTTTCTTGTCATATTTGGGCCATTTAGTCGGTTTTGGAGGTATTGAGTTGTTTGGCCTATGTATACGCTTGGACAGTCGTTACAAGGTATTTGATAAATTGTATGGGTCTTTTTTTTTTTTGGTGTTTTACTTATTAGAGAACTAAAAACCTTTTTCAAAAGGTTATGACCTTTATGACATACAGAAATATATTGTTGTTTAAAATATGTTTGTAGATCTTCCGATAACCCTTGTTTTATGGTATAGATAAAAAGTTGGTTGTATCTTTATTTGGTTGGTTTTGAGTATTATTATTTAGTTTTTGTATTCGAGAATTGAATAATGAATTAAATTAACTTTTTTGGATAACTATTTTTAATGAGTATATCCTATGCTTTTTAACAGCTGTATTTCTGTATGTCGGGTCGCTAAGTTTTAGTGCTCTGTCAGCCAGACCAATAACTACAGATTTTTTGGGACATTGGATGTTGAGAGTAGTAATTCAGATAACGTCCGGGCCAAGTTTTTTTGTATACCATTCTATCTGTATCGGTTTTGATGGTGTAGTGTCATATCTAAAAAATTTATTTTGGGAAATTTTTTTCGGTCTCGATGGTAAACCTTAATTTTTCATGAAAATGAATTGAACGAATCAAGAACATAACCACATTTATCATTGGGAACTGCAAAAATTACAGTCGTCAACATATCGTAAGAAGAATGGTAGTGGATATCCAGAAACTTTATCTTTGTATAAAAATAAGTAGAGTTTAAAGTTAATTCTATTGCATATAAGAATTCTTGAATTGGAATGTCAGTAATTTTTTTTTATTTGTTCCCATTTTGTTTTTATAATATATAAAAAAAAACGACGTCCAAAGATACGAGGACGTAGTTATCTGGTAAATTAATATTTTTTATTTTTCTTTAAAATCCCAAGAGTCTTTAATATATGTTTGCTTTTATTAAATGTTGACAAGAATATTCTTTAAATATTTTGAGAGTTTATCTAAAGGTGACTGAATACACGATACAATGGGGCGCATTGGTATACCATTTTTGTGTAGTTTTTGGGAAGTCCGTAAATTCTTGGTGGTTGTGCGTTGTGAATCTTAAGGCTTTTGGCTGTATTAGGGATATGTAGTTTTTGTCTTCCCATCGTTTTATTATTTCATTATTTTGTTTTTTATAGATGTTGGTCGGATCGTTGTTGATTAGTTTGTATGTTTGAGTGTCGTTTAAGAGAAGTTCCATTTTTTTTTCGTAGTCATCTGCTTCCATAATAACGGTTTATTTGATTTTCAGGGGCTTAATACTTTTAAATTGGGATTTTGTTTTAGAAATGTGGTTGTTTTTTTTTAAAATTTGGTGCATAGGTCTTTTGTTAGTGTGTCGGTTTTTTTGTCTTATCGCGTTTTGAGTTTAATTTATTTTTATGACTCGTTAACATATTACAACAACTAGCTCTAATTTCATCTTTTTTTCCGTTTGGAGTTTCTTATAGACATTTCAATTGATGAAATTATTTCCGGTATAGGTAACTTCCTAGATGTTTCAATTGGAAAGGCAAAATTAGGCCCCAGACTTAAGACATCCACAGCGTAACTTGGGAATTCGACATTTGTTAGATTTCTAACCATTTTTTTCAATATTTATTTTATTGGGAGGGTTTGTTTTTTTTTTAACGACAAGAGCATAATTTTATTTATGTTTCTTTGTTTAATTTTATTAAATAGTATTTCAAACTTTGTTTTTTGAATATCAAAAATTGTTGACAATTTCCGTGAAAGGACCTGTTGCAGCTTATTTTTAATTGATTAAGTTGATTTTCTAACTTTTTTATGTTACCGTTAGTATCAGTAATTAGTAAATTTAAGGTACTTTTTTTAAAACTATGTAAAACATTTTTATGGAACCTCCTCTCTAAGTTTGCCGAAAAGAAAGCTAAATTTTTATTTTCATTTTTAAAAAAATGTTGGTGTTATTTCTTCTGACTTGCATCTTAGTAAAAGTTTCGTCGATTTTTTTGGTTTCCATTTAGAGTTGAGTTTTGTAAAATTTTTCATTTCGGTGATATGTCCTGTTTTAAACTGTTCAATAAATCAAATTTAGCGATTTTCACCCATTCTGTTACTATATTCTTAAAAAGTGTTTTTCTCGAACCATTCATATATAGGAAAATCCTTTAAAAAAAGCATATAACAAAAATTAAAATTTACATGTCAAACACTAAAACTATTCAGAAAGACAACAACACACAATCTGTACATTCATAGTTATACGGTTAAAAATTACTATTAAGAATTGGCTCAGAATTGAGATTTGGTATTTTTTTTTTTCCCGGTGTTTGTGGTTTTTATTTATGTATATTTTTTTCGTTTCAGTTTCAATATCTTCCGGAAAATCAGCTGCGAATCCGTTGGAACGATGAGTGACGGTACCCTCCCACGAAAAAAAAAAAATATATTCAGTCATTTCTCTCGCAACTAAAAACGTGTTTAATTGTAGCTAATTTAATATCTCTCTAAGAGAAAAAAAATTGCTGAGTATAACATGGTACATTATTCGTTAGCTATTTGCTTGAACATAAGAAAAATACACTCTTAACCAAAAATTAACCTGATAGGTGAAAAAGCCGTAAGCTGATACTTTGAAAGTTATAACGCAGGTGTTAGGCGGAAGCGACTATCGCCTATTTAAATGCAAAAAAACAGATTCAGTCATTCTCTCCCAACTTAAAACCAATATCTCCAAGAAAAAAATCTGCTGACTATAACATGGTGCATTTTACGTTTGCTGGTCGCTCGAACATAAAAATAATATACTTTCAATGATCCCATTCAACTCAAAATTTACCCGATGATACCTTATATGCAACTATGGATAAAAATTTAAGTAATTTTTACTCAGTATGGCACACTGCCTGAAGCGGTAAATTTTGAGGCGGCAGCCATT
Organism: Listronotus oregonensis; assembly: GCA_019359885.1. Classification (NCBI taxonomy): domain Eukaryota; kingdom Metazoa; phylum Arthropoda; class Insecta; order Coleoptera; family Curculionidae; genus Listronotus; species Listronotus oregonensis. Next base: position 6,977 of record JAHBCN010018048.1, read on the forward strand.
TTAAAAACAAATACTTGTTCTATAATTTTTTAAAAGATGTTACTTATTTTACGTTTAAAAAAAATATAATTTTACATAGTTAAATTGATTTTACTATAAATATTTTTTATGTGCGATTGACCAATAAAGTGCTATTTATAGAACAATTTGCGTCCATAAAGTAGTACTTTATTGTACTAGTAAAATAAAGTTATTTTATTTTACTATTAAAATAAAATACCTGTCATTATCATTAACGGTCCAGCAACAATTTAAAAAAAATATTTAAAAATTAAATATTTAACATAAATTAATACCAGATTAAACCAGTTTAATACTTCGAAAAGCTGGTGCTTAAGTAAGCTAAGATTCTGTCTATATTGGTCTTTTGAATTTTTTTTTTTCATTACACCATTGCCTGTACGCTTTGTATGTCTCTTCATAGAATGTTCTTGACTTCGCAGGTAGTAAGGAGTCCTTAATTGCTGCTGCAGCCGTCTTTATTTCTTCTTATATTTCTGAGGTTTTAACTTTTCGATACTATTTTCGTTCTGGATTCTTTGTTTTAAATGATTTTAGCTATTTTCAGAAATATTCGACGTCAACAAACTTAACATGTTTTAAAAATGAACATCCACATTTCATAGCACCTGCTGATCGCAGATTTTAGCGTCATTATCGGTATAGTGTTACGAATGGGGTTTACTGTCAAAATTGGGGTTTACTGTCATAATTGGGGTTTACTATCATAATTGGGGTTTACTGTCATAATTGGGGTTTACTGTCATAGTTGGAGTTTAATCATACTTCTTATCTAGGTGCTCTTTTAAAATAAGAAAGAGGGGTACGAAACTATTTACTAAAGGTTTGTAGTTTTCTTTTTTCCCAGTTTTATAGTTGATTATGATTATTTTCAGAGCAATAATTTTGAAATTGTTAGAAATGCTACTGAGAAAATTTTTGTATTATCAAATTTTATATGCCCTTGCATTTCTCAAAAGGAGTTAAAAGTTCATGTTTACATAGATACTTTAAGAGCAATTGAGAGAAAACGACTTTTTATTGTAAATATCCAAAAAAATGTCTTCAAATTCATCAATTAGTTTTTTAAATATAATGTAAGATACCAACAATTTTACTACTTTTTTCACGGGGATATAAAGACGCCCCGACTTAAAGATTGTATAAAATTGTAAGAAAATTCTACAATGCAAGGTTCATTTAATGTTAAATTATCCTTGCAAAACGTTGATTTTTTTAAAACAATGTAGCAGCAGTATCCACCCAAATAAGTTATAACTGGCATTTCAGATCTGACAGCTTCAGAGTCCGAGTCTTGAATAACAAGTTTGGATTTCAAACTATCAATCTGGTCAGCATAACTTAAAGAGGTATCTACTTGGGATTCGCTGAGGGTGTCATAATCTGATTTAAAGAATTCATTTATATTAATATTTCCATAATGTCTAGATTTTAGTGACAGTACAGATTGAATTCTGAGCCTTTTTTTGACTCATATAGTTGCGAACTGAGATATGGTAATGGCCGCCAGCTAATTGCCTGTACTTTCCAAAACGCCCTTCCAATGGATCTGTTTGAAATTTGCCTAGTAATACATAATTCATATCTAATTCTGTTAAACAATATTTAGTAACTTCAAGAAGTCCAGTGATGGTGTGACTTAATGCAGTGTGTGTCTGTCGAGTTAAGTTATTTGGAAAATTAGATGTTTTCCAATTATCTAACCAATTTTGCATTTGATTTAAGAAATAAAATTTAGGATCCTTATTGGGCTCAGCTAGTATTGATTTGGTGAAAGGTTCCTGGTACTTATCTAATAAATGTTTTCCCTTAAGGGGAGTTTTAACATTAACGATTTTCCACTATGTCCATATAATGCTAATAAAGTCTGCTGTGTCTTGTGAAGAAGATAAATTATTAAAAGGGCCTTTTAGAGCCTCGATAATAAAAGGATTAAATATTTTAAGGGATAATTTGACATTTTGTCTTTCTATAGATGATGGATATAAAGCCTTTAAGCTAAGTGAATAGCCATGCTTTAGTAATTTGTCTCTTTCCAATTCATGCAGTTTTTTGACAGTAGAAAAGGCGGCACATTTTTTTTTACCTGTCTCAAAATCAGGATATGAAAGAGTTTGATCGGGTTTCGAATTAAGCCAGTTATTAAAAATACATTTTAATAAATGAACCGTGTCAAAAAGATAAAATAGTGGTCTTTCTGGGTCTATAGGATGTGGAAAAACTATGTTAAGTTCATTTAAGCCCTGAAAACTTACTCATTGCTTTACTATTTATTGCATTATTGTCACTAATTGTACAAAATACTAGGTACCCAATTTCTTCTAAATTTTCTATTATAGTTTTAATAAACTGATATAACATTTCCGAGTTTACTGTGGACACAGGACATATATGAATAACTTCTTTAAGACTTGAGCAAGGACTAGTTATCATGAATGCTACTGCGGATTATGCTACACTATTATTATTTTCCGCTGTACCTACAGTATTACCTGCTTTATAATCCAAATAGGGTTCAATATGAATTTCATCAAAAAGTAATATAACATTTTTCTCTTTATCTGTTAAATAATGGAAAATGTTGCGAGCATAGGTTAAAAAGAACTTTCTTTCATCAATATGGGGATCTGTTAAAAATGTATTACAAATATTTTTTACTTGTGGGATGAGGTAAGATAATCGGAGCATGGCTACGTAAATATTTATAAGCATGGGGACTTATAGTAAACAAAATTGAACATAAAACCATGGTACTAGGTGAATATCTATATCTTTCCTTTGGTAAACATAACAACCTTAACTGTTCTGACACAAATTTTAGATTTTGAGTTTGTTCATCAGACCCTTTTAAATTTGAAAGAATATTTATAACAAAATTTAGGATCTTTTTGTTGTCAGATTGGGGCTTGGTGTGGTATGAATTAGACTCATGATCTGGTATCGAACTGGGTATGCTACTCGAAGGCTCGGTAGAGTTCTCGGTACTAGGACCTAAGGGAACTGACATCATTGTATTATCAATTGCATCAATAACATTTCCTAAATCATCCAAATTGTCAATTTTAAAAGGAGACTTTAAATTAGTTATTGAAACACACACAGACTGGCCATATAAATATGTCTCTAAGTTTAAGTTCATATGAATTACAATTGCCCAAGTTATTATAGGACCAGGAGAAAAATCAAATTTAAATAATGTTACATTATCTGAATTTACTACTGAAAACCACCCATCCTTAACACTATAATGTTTAAACAGCCCTAAAAATCCCTCGAAATCATTAAAACATGTAGCATCTTTATGAGCGTTAAATTCTTTTTTACTTTGTTCTAATGCTTGAAAAAGATGTAACTCATCAAGCTCTTTATACTTTTCATCCTTACTTTTCCGAGTTGTTGTGTTTTTTGAAAAATAGGAAGGGCAATTTGGGAAAATAGTAGGCACATAATTATCTCTCAATCGAGGCTTCTTTAAATTTACTGTGATAATATTACCTGTTTTTGGATCCTGCTCTGAAATAATCCAAATAATACTACCTGTAGTAAAATGTAATTCACACACTTTAGTGTTTTTATTTGGGACTAAATCGTCTCGCGGAATTGATTGCAACCATTTTTTTAGCTCGCTGTCGTTTGGAAAACCGAATACATGAACTTTTGGCCCATTAGTGTAATTACCACGGCAACCCGGGCACAGCACTTATACGGCATATTCACAAAAAATACTCGAACTTTTAAACCCGCAAATAGGTAAACAGAAAACTGATTTAATCTTAAAAATAAACAAGATAAGACAAGAGCAAAAAGTTAAACTCCGTTAAACTAAAGACTTACCCAGCGTTGTGCTTTTGACATAAAGCAAATGTACTAAAATTGCTCCCAAAAATGTACTAGATTGTACTAGATTACATTTTTTCAATTTTTAGGATTGGCTTTGAGTGCTGTTGGTTTCATTGATTAAACCAGATTTTTATGAAAATGTAATAGATTATTCGGCTTTTAGCTATTGTAGTAATAGCGTAATAGTCAGTGTCTAATTGTAATAGATCTAGTACAATTTTAATAGCAAGCACAACGCTGTACGCCACCATGTTGTGAGGAATTTTCAGTCCAGTGGAACAGTACAGTATTGAATGCATCCTCGCGATGAGATTGTCAATAACACGCTCAGCGACAATTTCATGCATTTTATATGGAAAAATGATCCGGCCTAGATGTGATGACGTCACGCGTAATTTATTTGGAGCCCCGAGGCCTTTTCTTGTATAGGAGGTATTGGGCTGGGACGGATCTTTTAAAAAAGAAATCGATTCACGGATCCGAATCCTCCTAAAGGAATCGAATTACCAATAAGAATCACGATTCCTTTTTAAGAAAAAAAAAGAATCCAATCAATTCCTATTTATCGGATTTCGAATCCGGATCACATTTACTTTTTTTACTTACAAATGGTAACTACGATACAAATGATACTACATAATCCAGATGATTTATCAAGCGCCAAAGATTTTAGCATAGAGCCCGAGCCGCGATATATAATTTCAGCCTCATTTTCAAGTGCCGTAACTCTTGGTCAAATTAGTTTTTGGTAAATATTCTTTAAATTTGAATATTTTACTTCTGAGGTCAACATATATCCACCCTTAAATGAAACATTTTTTGAACCGTATTTTAAAACTTGCGATCCCAGATTTTCATAAGGGTTTTAAATGTAATTCTTGAGATAACCTTAAGCGACTTAATGGGACATCTTATAGTAATTTTACAGGAAGTTTCACCAGTACCGTTAAATAATTTCTTTGCTTATCTAATATAAAATTGTATTAAAATTTTCATTTTATTTTTTTTGTGACACAATTTAATAAAAGAACAAGTTACTTTTTGGAAAAATGGTTAAACTCGTTGATTAAAAAAATTGAGAGAAGTATATATACAATATGTCCCTTATTTAAGATCTGCCTCTTGACCGGTTGGAAACGACCTTTAAAGGTCATTTCGGGAGTTTATCCAACATAATAAAGAACTGAAACTTTGGCAATAACGCAATTTTAGCCAGAGTCTAATTAATAATACCCTGGTGGCTGCAAAAAAAAATTATATCTAAGCCATACCAATATTTCCATTCTGTATGCAGGAACATTAAAAATCATGAATGTTGAGACTCTTTTTTAAAAACTTGTCGCATGGGCAATAGGGAAACACTTTAAGACTTAGTAAAATAGTAATAAATAAATTAAAAATAAATGTACCAATTACTTACAAACCTAAAGTAACTACTGATTAATAGAAAGCCGTTGGTAAATTTAGTTTCAACGATGGTTGGGCGGGGCGTAGGTTTGCCCTGATTTGCCATGTGTCATTTGTTAAATTTTATTACAACTCTTTAACGAAGAGTGTGCACGTTAGGAATTTTATACATTAGAATAAATAGATAGGTCGTGAAAGGCCAAAAACATGATTTCCTTATTTTTCCAACCATAATCATTTGGACCAACTTAAAAACATAGTATATGCCGTTGAAATTCCTGACGTACAGAATCTTCGTCAAACAGTTGAAATGAGATGTTGGCAATTTAGGAAGACGCCTGGTATTTAAGTTTATAAGTTAAATATATATTGTTCCGTTACACCCCGTATAAAAACACGGATCCTGGTTTTACACCTTTTTATTGGATATCTAGTTTACAAACAAGGATTCAAGAAAAGTGTTAAATAGATGTCTTCAGCGCCCTCAGGATAATCCGCAATGACCGTCGTAAAGGGAAAAACTAAGGTAACCTATTTTTAATAAATCATTAACCTAAATAAAATAATTCTAACCTTTTACAATTCTATTCACTAAACAGATATTTTTAAAGTCTGTAACATTGCCCCCTCTCAAGTTTTGATCTTCTTGATCAAGTATCTTCTCGATCTTGATAGCGGTACAGCCATTCCAGATGTACAACTTTCATCTTTGCCTGTAGACTCTTCTGAATTCGGTACATCAGATCATTAAGCCGGGTCACTACTTTATATGGTCCTTCCCATGACTTCTGCAGTTTCGGTGAACGCCCCTTGGTTCTTTTTGGATTATATAACCAAACTTTTTCACCGACATTAAATCCCTGATGATTAGCTTTTAAGTCATAGCGGAACTTCATACGGTCACTTTCTTTTTGTAGTTTAATGCGTACCCCTTCGTGTATTTCTTGCAGCTGTTTACTGAGTTGACTTACATAATCTTCTGCTGTTTTTTCATTGGTAGAGGTCGTCCAGTAAGTAAGTCAATTGGAAGGCATAACTCCGCTCCAAAAATTACTTTTGCAGGTGACGTTCCAGTGGTTTCGTGAACTACGGAGCGATATGACAGTAAAAACGGCTGTATACAGTTTTCCCAGTTACTTTGTTGGTCATTTACTTTAATTTTCAGGTAGTTCAAGAGTTCTGTTAAATCTTTCGACCATTCCATCTGACTGGGGAAGAAGGGGTGTGGTTCTGGTTTTATGGATTCCCAGGGATTACAGAGGTTCTTGAATAGATCGGATTCAAAGTTTCTACCTTGATCAGTATGTATTTCTCTTGGAACTCCATATCGACAAATCCATTGTTGAACTAGTACATCGGCAATAGTGGTAGCTTCTTGATTTGGGATTGCGTAGACTTCCGGCCATTTGCTAAAGTAATCCATCGCTACCAGAATATAGCGATTCCCAGATTTACTTATTGGAAATGGTCCTGCTATGTCTATGGCAATTCTTTCAAAAGGTGCTCCTACATTGTATTGCTTCATCTTGCCATGGCTTCGTGTCTTAGGTCCCTTGCTGGAGGCATAGTCCTTACACATTCTGCACCAGTCTTTAACATCGGCACGACTTCCCAGCCAGTAGAACCTTTCTCGAAACTTTTCAAGAGTCTTCATAACTCCGAAATGGCCACCGCTTATACCATTGTGCAAGGCTTGCAATACTTCTGGAATCCTTTTGGTGTGTAGTATTGTTTGATAGGTATGGCTTTTGCCGTCAGACTCTTTTCAATAGACCATCTCTCATTAGCAAAGAGTCCCATAAGGCCCAGTTGCCTTTATATCTCGGAGACTTTAAAGCTATTTTCTGATATGGGGATCGTTTTAAATTTTCTGTCTTAAGTTTCACAATATCTCCAAGATCAGGATCTTCTCGTTGTTCTTTTGCGAGGATTTTAGGGTCCCATTCTTGAAAGCACTGGATGCGTGTTCTTCGGCAGTAAAATTCATCGGGATCTTCTTGTTTTTCACGTCTACTGCAATGTTTACAATCTTGGGGGCAAGGTCTTCTTGATAGAGCATCAGCATTCTTATGGTTCAATCCTCTTCGATGTTCAATTTTAAAATCGTATTCTTGAACTCGTTGTAACCATCGTGCTATCTGACCTTCGGGATTCTTGAACTGAAGCAACCATTTAAGTGATGCATGGTCAGTCCTCAGGTGAAATTTCTGGCCATAAAGGTACTTATGAAAATGTTCCAAGGATTTGTCGATAGCTAGAAGTTTTTTTCTAGTCATACAATAATTTCGTTCAGGTTTTGAAAGAACTATGCTGAAATACGCTATCACTTTTTCTTGGCCATCTTGTATCTGTGACAAAATTCCACCAATTGAAGTATTGCTTGCATCACAATAAATGTTTGATTGGGTTGTGAATATTTGACAACACTGGAGGATTGCAAAGGGCTTTCTTCAGTTGTATAAAGGCTGCTTCACAATCTTCGGTCCATTCATAGCTTTTCTTGTTCTCGGTTAGTCGATGTAATGGTCTCGCAATGTCAGAAAATCCATGTATAAATCCACTATAGTAAGTGCACAATCCCAGAAAACTTCTAATTTCATGCTTGTTTTTCGGTGTAGGCCAATTTTGGATAGCATCTGTCTTCTCTGGATTGGTTTTTACTCCTCCTTCAGTTATTATGTGCCCCAGGTATTTAACTTCTTTCTGGAAAAGTTGACATTTCTTTGGACTAAGTTTCAGTTGAGCAGATCTTAGTTTCTGAAAAACTTCTTTGACATTTCTCAGGTGGTCTTCAAATTTTTTCCAAGAATAATAATGTCATCTAGTTATACCAAGCGTGTTTTTCAAGTTAGTCCACGTAATTTTAACTCCATCAATCTTTCAAAAGTAGCAGGGGCATTGCATAGACCAAATGGCATAACATTAAACTGCCACAGTCCGGTTCCGGTCGAGAAGGCAGATTTTTCCTTGTCTTCAGGATGAAGTTCTACTTGTCAATAGCAACTTTTCAGGTCTAAGGTCAAAAACCAGTTTGAACCCGTCAGCGTATCTAGAGTATCGTCTTTTCTTGGAAATGGAAAACTGTATTTCTTCGTGACGTCATTAAGTCTTCTAAAGTCAACACAAAATCTGGTAGAACCATCTTTCTTCTTAACCAGGACTACTGGAGATGACCATGGATTCTGGGATGGTTCTATAATGCCTTGGTTTTGCATGTCTCCAATTAACTTCTCAACTTCGTCTCTTTCAGCAAACGAAATTCTTCATGATGATTGCCTTATCGGTGCTGCATCATCCGTATTTATTCGATGTTGAACTATGCTGGTTTTTCCCAAATCCTTTTCAGAGAGGGAGAAAACGTCTTGATTTCTTCTCAAAAGGTCTTCCAGCTTACTAACCTGCATTGGATTAAGCAGGGCTTTTGATGAAATCACCAGGTCTTGCAAAGCATCAGGTAGTTAACTTGAGGCAACTTCTACAGGTTTAGCAAAGGTATCATATTAGCAGGTTGATAGGTACAAATTTTGTCACCCTCTCTGACTTCTTGAGAGTAATCCTTTAGGTTCATCATTCTTACAAATAACGTATTTCTTTTGTTTTGCGGGTAGAATTCCTTTAGCGTATAGTGGACTATGTTCAATTGGTTCGACTAATAGGATTTCACCTTCTTCTGATTCTTCACACCTTGCTTGGTTAATGACTTCTGAATTTGGGGTTAATATGACATCTTCTGTAAGTACAACTTCTCGAATGGATGCTTCATTGAATTCGTTGTGGAAGGTCAAGTACAAACTTTTGATGTTCCATGATGTCAAGGCCAAGGATAACTTCATCCATTATGTCAGCAACAAACACAACGTGAATAAAGGTTGTCGTCCCCAAGGTTATTCTGGCTTCATGTATTCGTTTAATTGGTATGATTTCTCCATTAGCAGATTCCAAAATGTAATTTTTCACTGGACGGAATATTTTGCAGTGGGCTACGATGTTCGGCCTTACGATAGTATGTGTGAAACCCGTATCTAGTACCATTTCACATTCCCGACCGCATATATTTCCAGGCATTACTAAGCTGGAGCCGTTATTTTGCAGCCGAGATACTCTTATTATTGTTGTTGATGGGGCTTGGTAGCACCTAGCCAGCTTTCGCCCCTTAAAGGTGGCTACTGGAAGTTTTCCGAACTACTGGCAGGGACATTAAATCTGGTGCAATTTCTTTGGACATGCCCTTCTTTACCACACTTCCAGCAACAGATGTTATTTCTTCGTCTAAATGTCATAGTGCTGTCTCTTTCTGTTTGTTTTTTAAGGAATATCTCTTGCAACTCCTTCATCACTCTTGCAAAATCATTATTTGAATTTTCGTCTTCTGGAACAAAGTTCATCCTTGGAACACTTGTCTGACCTCTGGATGTTTGTTTAGCTGTTTCAAACTGAAGTGCGTAGGCAAGAGCTTCGGATATTTTCTTAAGTCTGGCCATTCTTAACGCCTGGTTCATATCTGGATTACGTAAGCCTTCAATAAAACTACCTACTGCTAATTCCTGCTTAATTTCTTCTGGGGATGTCAGGGGTTTTCAGATTTATAAGCCGTACGATTCCACTTCAAATCCCGGAAAGGGGTTTTATATTTGTCTTCGTCCTTGGAGCTGGCGCCTTATAAAATTCCTGTAAAATGATCTTCACCGTATCTCAAATTTTCCCGGGAAATTAACAATGGTTTTTGTAGTCACATTGCTTCTCCCGGGAACTTCCTGTTTTTTCTCGGGGCTAGTACTAAACTCGGGCCCTTTTGTGGTAAACTCCAATTATTTCCATTGGCGGGAGCTTTTAAAAATTTTCGAAGATACGTTTAAACCCCGGGGACCCGGATCAAAAGTGGGTGGTTTCATAACAGTTACGGTGGGTACCCATTCGAAAAAAACCTGTACCATTTTTAATATTTGCTCTAAAAGTTGGAAATTCTTGTTGCATTTGACCTTGGATTTGATAAACTTTGTCTTCAACCGATTGTTGTATTTCTTGCATCTCTTCTTTAACATCTTCCTTTGGGAAGTTTTAATTTAAAAAACATTTGTTTTCTTAGCTCATCTTGACTTTGTTGAAATTCTCCTTTTTGGTGTTCTCGAATTTTCACGATCTTTTTTTTAAGCTCTTGTTTCATTCTTCTTGGCTCTTTTTGATGTCTTTTTAAATTTTTTTGATCTGTTGTCTTGGTTTTTGCTTGACTTCTGTTCATTTCCTCTTGATTGGTTTTTGGTTTTTCTTTTTTGATTTTTCTCTCATGGATTCTTGGCCCCGTTTCATTTTTTT
>JAHBCN010018049.1:0-17684 GCA_019359885.1 Listronotus oregonensis
AAAAAATAATAATATATATGGTGCGCCATTTAAAAATCGAGATTTTTCAATTTAAAATGACCCAAATATATTCGTTTATTTTAACTGTAGACCCAATAAAATCTTTTGGGGGATATATCTTTACGTCATCTTCAAAATAACGCTAATATCAAAAATATCCCTTAATTTTAAAAGGGTGGAAAATTATTTTCTTTTAGAAAAATTGAAATATTGAAAAACTATTAGGTTTAGGTATGCACTTATTATTAAAAAAAATTTAAAAGGAATTCAAAACAAAATTTAAAAATAGGATGTTTCATTTAAAAAATGTATGTTTAATCGTCACGCTTTTTGAGCAATCTATACTTTTAAAATAATTTTAAATTGTGCATCCTAAGAATCTTTACATCTTTTGTATTTACTATTTTCTCATAACTTTTGAAACCAATGAAATAATGAACTTTACTCTATCGTTGACTCACCCTGTACAAAGTACCACTAATTACAAAGGTTCGTTGCACATTAGTTTTGTGTCTGGTATATGCACAATTAGTGAAGTTCCCATATCTTCGATGTTATTTAATGTCAAATTACACAGTTCTTCTCGACGACAGGCTCCAAATACACCGAAAATTGCAGCTACTTTTTGCATAAGATATATTTCATCCTGGCTTCTACGAGAAATTTGTCGATTTGTTCTCTTTTCAATATTTTAGCCTTTTTCGGTCGATATCCTTTACCCATTCACTTTAAAAAGGCTTGTAATATCTGCTTATGTCCTGATTATCTATGTTCATCATCGCCTTAAACAGGAAGTAATTTGACCAGAGCATAGACGATTTTTATATTTTGAACTTTTCTTCAAAGTAAGCAAGTAGCACTTTTTACTAGCATTCTTGCACTAACATTTTCTGATCACACCCATTTTAAAACGATCGTAAGTAATCGTATTTAATCGACGAAATCGTACTTGATGGAAATCATTTAATTTTAAAATAAAACACTTCTTAAGCTGGATATTTCACTGTTTATTGGTATACGTATACGACATATGTTTCGCTATACTATAGCTTCCTCGGGTACTGTATGAACTGATACAAAAATAAAAATAAAGTAAAGAAACGGACGCAACCCAAATCTACCTAAGTTTTACAATCTCCCCAAATAACTATTTGGTCGCAGTGTTATACAAATTTAATAAAGGGGAGGGGTTTGTTTCTAATTGACCATTAAGGAAATTCCTGTATTTTTGAATTTGTTTATTTCTAGGCCTCAAAACAAGATAGTTTTTTACCTTTATTTACTACATGCAAAATATTAAAATCATCATCAAAGTTGTGATTTTCTTTGTAATAAATGTTGTATGCAGAGTCTTCCTTTTGGTTTATAAAAGATTTTTTATGTTGCATTATACGTTTCTTGAACGACCTTCCGGTTTGACCTACATAACACTTATCGCAAGAACCACAATTTAGCTTATAAATACCTGACTTTAGGTTTTTATCTATCTTGTCTTTATTGTTCTTTATGTAATTACCCAAATTATTTACTGTTCTGTTATCAGATGTCTGAGATGTTTATGTAATCAGATATGATATATTTTGATACTTTTTCAGAAGGTTTGCCAAAATAAGTGATACACTTAAATTTTTTATTTTTGTTTCTTGTACTACTTATTATTATGACGAAAAGTTTACAATGATTTAGTATTTTTCATATTATTAAGTACTTAATAAACTTAATAATATGAAAAACTCTACTAAATCTAATAATTTCACTTTAACTGACAAATTTTCCGATCATAAAATTTTAGTAGATTTATAAATTTATCCATGCTACACAATTTAATAATAAAGAACAGCTCTATTAAAAAAAGGCTTCAACTTTAATGTAAACAATAAGTTCAACCAAAAAATCAAGAAATTTTAGGAATAGATGTGAATAGCAATATAATATTAACGATAAGATTTGGCAGCAAATGAGACTCAAAAATTGTAAAACCAAGCCTAGTAATAATCAAGATCTTTTCATTGTAAAAGATATAATTAAAAAACAAATGAAAACAATCTTATACTTACAAGAGATCGTATAACAGTTATTGCCTTAACTAAAAATGACTACATAATAAAAATGGGCTCCTTCTTAGATCCCGAAAAATACAAAAACCTGATAAAGACCCAACTGTTAAATATCAAAACTGGATTCAGAAACAATTAAAATTGCCGCAAGCATTTTTCCAGAAAAAGATAAAAAACTTAAATTAATGAACCCCCAAGTACCCAAACTTTACGGACTTATTAAGCTACACAAGGAAGGTTATCCAATTAGATCAGTCGTCTCATATATTACAGCTCCAGCAAAAATGTCTCTAAAATTAGTAGAAGTTATTTCCAAGTATACAAAATTTTCGCCTCAATTTAGCATAAAACTCTTTGAACTAATTAAAAAATTAAAGATACACAATTACCGGACAATGCTAAACTGATCTCATTTGACGTCAAAAATCTATTTCCTAGTTTGCCACCCAATGAGACAATTGATATTGTTGAAAAACTTTTAATTAAGAATAAGTGCAATCCAGTTATAATTTCAGAAATATTAGAATCCTTAACTTTCAGCTTAAATCAAAGTTATTTTCATTTAAAGGAAAATATATTCTGCTTTACAGGGCTTAGCTATGGGAAACTCCTAAGTCCTGTTAAGGGAAATGTTTTTGAATGAACTGGAAATGAAATTGATTAATCATCCATTTTCAACTTAGTAAAATATTGTTTAGATATGTAGATGATGTCTTAGTTTGTTTATCAACATCCAGAATAATTGGAATCTTTGTTAAATTACCTAAATAATTTACATCCAAATATTGAATTTACTTTAGAAGTGGAAAAAAAAAAGATTAATTTTTAGATTTGACTATTAACAGAAATAAAAACAAACATGAATTCTCTATATACCACAAAGAGTCGTTTATCGATATGACTATACATTCTTTTTTTACCCCCTAGCACTCCAAAAAAAGAGCTTACCATAGCATGATACAGGCTAGTCAATGCCCCCTTTAAAAACAAAGAAAATTTTGATAAAGAATTAAATATCATAAAACAGATTGCAATTAATAATGGTTTTCATTCAAATTTTTTTTAAAAATACTTAAAAATAAACTTTAAAAAATAGCCCCGAACACATTTACCCAACTAGTACAAGAAACAAAAAAAAAAAATTTAAGTGTATCACTTATTTTGGCAAACCTTCTAAAAAAGTATCAAAATATATCATTTTCTTTTTAACATAAACATCTCAGAACTGATAACAGAACAGTAAATAATTTGGGTAATTAATAAAGAACAATAAAGACAAGATAGAAAAAAAACCTAAAGTCAGGTATTTATAACCCAAATTGTGGTTCTTGCGAAAATGTTATTAACAAACCGGAAGGTCGTTCAAGAAACGTATAATGCAACATAAAAAATCTTAAACCAAAAGAGACCCCTGTCCCACAACATTTATTACAAGAAAATCACAATTTTTGATGATGATTTTAATATTTTAAGTGCTAAATAAAGGTAAAACTATCTGGTTTTGAGAGCCTAGAAATAAACAAAATTTAAAAAATACGGGAAATTTTCCCCTTAATGGTCAATTAAAACAAACCCTCCCCTTTATTAAATTTGTATAACAACACCGACAAAAGTTATGGAGATTGTAAAACTTGGTGAGATTTGGGGGTTGCAGTCCGTTTTTTTAAAACTTTATTTTTATTTTTGTATCAGTTCATAAGTACCCAGTTTTTTAAGTATAGCGAAACATATGTCGTATAGTATACCAATAAACAGTGGAAATATCACTTAAAGGGGTTTTATTTTAAAAATTAAATTCGTATTGTTGCTTTGATTTTACTAGGCAATAATTCAAAAGGAGCTGTATTACAGCTTTTTTATTCAACGGAAAGGGAATTAATTTTCTTTATCACTTTCTATCGAACAAGAATTGGATTTTTTTTAACGTTATTTTCAACAAAGACAAATCAACATTTTCGTTTTTTTTCCTTAGAATTTATTTCACAGATAAATTGGATGAAATTAGATTTAAAAATAAAATAATGGGGACTTTAAAAAATTATTAATTTGGATTTTTAAATTTTGGTGTTTGTAGAAAAAAAAAAGGTATGATATATGTGCTAAAACTGTTTTTATTTTGTTCGAAGGCATGGAACACCCGCCTTTGGTGTCGTGTTTCAAACTTCCCTTCTCACATAAAATGTCACTTTAGCACTTTTAGACATTTTAAATAAATAATAATAAATATAAATCATAAATAACTATTTAATCAAATATGATATGTAACTAAAAGTATCGCGAATGATGTGCCTAAAAAATTATGGTCAAGGCTATAGTAACATGAATAAATTATTCGGTATTAAGTATTAAAAAAATATTTTTGATACTCCCACACCTGAAACATATGTAAAAATGCAAAATGCAGGTAATGTCGTACCTACTGGATTTATGTTCTTCAACTCAAATTATTTCTTAAACCAATGGGGTTAGCCATATGACATATTTTGTAATTGTATTTGTGTAATGTTTAGAGGAATCAGAAAACGCGATTTATCTTCCGGTTTTATGCATTTTCTTAAGAACTACAACTTTAATACAGGACCTTTTTTCTATTATGTGCCATTTTCGAAATTTAAATGATTTATCCGGGATTTTTACTCACACCGTATATATATATATATATATCACTAAAAAGAAGTCCTGCACGAAAAAAACTTTAAGGATAAAGGCAATGAACTGAAGATTCGCCAAAAAATTTTTAATTTATAAGAAAAATTAGGTAAGTTTATTTAAGTTAATTTTTATATTATTTTTATATGGTATTTATATATGGAATTTCCTATAAAGTAGATTTTTGTTAGCTTGAAAAGCCAATAACACAGGTGGCCGATATATTATTAACACAAGTTTTACTGTACCTATAATAAACTTTTATTAAATGTTTAGTTTTTTGAGTTTTGTACTATTTATTTCTATATTTTCATATATTTTTAAAGTTTCCTGTTATATTTTCGGAAATTTTCTAATCAATACTCTTAAGTGAGCGAAAAATTTTAAATTTTGACCATTTTCAATTTGACCCAAAAATAACATTTAACGTCAATATTACTCTTTTGATAGCACCAACCACTATAGAGATACCCTATAAAAGTGTCTAAAACGGGGCACCCTGTACAATAAAGTTAGGTCGAAAATTAATTATTTTTATTTTTCTAGACAATCTGTCCATAATCAAACAAGAAGCCTCCCTGTTGGCCGCAACACCCAACGGTCCCAGCAACGACAAAGAACCCCCTTAAAAGGGAAATGACAGCCTCCAAAAGTAACTCAGTACAAATCCTTAGATGTTACCAACAGAAGCTCGATAGAGTTCTACGAAAATGAATTGCAGAAAATGAAAAACAAACACGAGAAATTAAATAGGAAATTAGACGAGACGCTGGTGACGTTGAATCATTGCGCGGAGTTGTCAAGTTCGACGGAGATAGAGTATTTAAGGAACGTGCTTTACAACTATATGTTGGGAAAAGAGAGCTTGGTTTTGGCAAGAGTGATCGCTGCCGTTTGTAAGTTCGATCCTAGTCAGACAGAAGCAGTTTTACAAAAGGAGCAACAGAAACAGACTTTAGTAAGTTTTATCTATCTATCTATCTATATAAATAAAAATGAATCGCCGAAATGTATGTACGCCCATAACTTCAGAACGACTGCACCAAATTGGATAATTCTTTTTTTGTTGTGTTTGTTATTGTCAGGGAAAAATTTTTATTAAAGAAAAAAATAAGTAAGTTGTGCGGAAAATTAGAAAATTTAAGAAAACTTAACGACCATGCAAGTGGGGCAGGATTTTTCACTGTAGCGTCCTCTATGAGAAAGAAGCACAAATATAATTCTAGAGAATGTGCCATCTAACAATTTGTGGACAAACTATTTGCTAAATGATAGTTTTCTATATATATTTCAGAGATACATTTTTAAACTTTACGGAAAGATGGCACTACGTAGGCGAATAATCTTACGCATTCGTCATATATAAAAATGAATCCCTATTTCCCTTGGTCACGGCATCACGTGTAATTGGCTTGTGTTTGTTATTATTAGGAGAAAGTTTTTATTAAAGAAAAAATTAAGAAAGTATGTGAAAAGTGTGCGGAAAATAAGAAATAGGTAGATATCCGTACAACACCTGATTTACTATCATTTTTTATTAAATGAATGCAGCAGCTGTCCAAAATAACCTTGTTGCCGGTGCTTGGAACTGTCATATTAATAAATGTTGCCTATATTAACACAAAAACCAATATTTTTGAATAATTTTATTACATTTTCAAAGTAATTTCCTGATTTTGGTTTTTGAGATCTGGTAATTTGTTTACGTTTTTCCAAAACAAAAACAGACAGATCACTATACCAAACACCCTGCCTACAAACTGACGTTGCGTTAATTCTAGTCCTTGGGTTCGTTGCTTGCTGTGTTTTGTTTCCAAAACCGTTCTGACTTTCCATCGAAATTCTTCCGCATCTGGTCCCCGGGTCGTATTGTCTCTACACTACTAATCATGTCTAAAGTCGGTGTATGTTTTGGGGCTATGGCAAAGTTTAACTCTCTCCTTAAAATATGTTCTTCTGTTTCCGAAAGAGTTCGAGAAGACATGTTAACTATGGTCTTTTTGTTGACAGTCTGGGTGCTTCGTTGTTTACCGTAAAGTCTGTTTAGTTTTTTCGTAACCGCTGAATCGCGAATAAGTATAGGTAGGTGGGTTTTAAAAGTGGGGTGTAACACCCTTCCACCGCACCGATCGGTCTATTGGTTCACACCTTTTATATTTCCCTCACCAGGCCCAGACTCCTAATAAATCTGGCTGGATTCAAGAGCCTTAAGAGCTGCTTGACTATCGGAGAATATTTTAATTGTCTTACGTGTGCAGTGCCGATCAACCAGCGATCTAGCACACGAATAAGTATAACATTAAAACGGCATTTAAATCACAAACTACTCTAAGAAGCATTCTTACTAAGACGAGACCAGACAACACTGTTTTAAATAATGACTGTATCTACCAAATTCCCTGCGAATGTGGTGAGGTATACATCGGGGAAACGAAAAGACCACTCGAAGTTAAAGTCAAAGAACACAGAAAACATACGGAACGAGGTGAAACGTCGAAATCAGGGATTGCCGAACACGCTTGGTCATAACAACACCGCATTCAATGGTCGAAAGCAAAAGCTATTCAGAAAGAAACCCAGTGGAAGAAAAGAAAATTTAAAGAAGCTGTAATTATTGTAAACAACCAAAATGTATTTAGCAAGCCTAGCATCGATATTTTAAATATCTGGCAGCCGTTGCTGAACCGTGAAAAGTTGGTCAAGCTTCGGTGAACAAGCTTGTAAGAATAGTTTTTAGTTATCACTTGAAAACGGTTGGAGATACATCACTAACCGAAACGTTGTGTAACAGTTGACAAGTAAAGACAATGAAAGTCCAAGATTTTAGTGTTATTGAGTATAAAACGTATCCCCAACAATATAAAAGATATCTCAAAATTATGTTTTACAAAATCCTTGAAAAAATCTACTAATAAAAATCTAATATACATATTTGTTCTTTACAGCTTGGGCAGTTGGGACTTCTCTAGCATACGGAAGACATGGTACCCTAAGATTATAGTTAATCCAGCCCTGCCATAAGAACCTCATTAAGGTAAATACTGACTTGATAATTTAGTTTTGCAACAGAAATAATCCCTCAGGAGATAAATTTTCCGTTAAAAAAAAATGATGGAAAGAGAAAGAACGACCACTTACATGGGTAAACTTATTTATTATCAAGAACATGTTATTGAAATCAACTGAAATTTATCGGACATAAGAAATAATGTATGTATTTTATGCCTTTAGCATTGATTCATTTTTTTTTCTTTGATAAAAAATCATTAAAAATCTTAACATGCTACTATTTGTGGCATTAGCGCGTATTTGGTATTTAAAGTTAAAAAGCACCTCTAACATACTGATAGTTGTAACAACTACTGGAACGCTTTTTTTTATCAATTACATTAAATTGCGTCAGTGTTGAATGCGTACCCTGTACTAATAGTAATTTTTTACTAATAAAATAATGATATTTATGATACACTTATTGCCTACGTACTAAATATTTATACTTAGGGAATTTAGGGATCTGTACTTTTTGTAAAATGTATACAGGATGGCATTGTAGGTAGTTTAATATTAAATATAGTAATAAATTCGACATACACAGATGGATGTAGTTTATTTTGTCAAATGATACTGTCAATATAACAATTTGCATTTGTAGGGACTTTTTATTGTTACAAAAAAGGAATGTGAAATAATGAAATATTTTTCTGTTTGCAACGCGTCTTATACAAGTTCGTTTTTTAAATTTGACTTTGACACTTGAATGAAGCCTAAGAACTAGGTACAGGGTGTCCCAAATTCGAGCCTCATCGTTGGGATCCCGAAAACTTGAGATACAAAGTCCGTTAAATGGAAACAAAGTTGCGCAATTTGATGCTGGTGAAAATGCCACCTTCAAAGTTTAAACATTTCGAAAACTGCCGAAAACTTTTGGAAAAAACCGAATTTTCGCGATTTCATTTTTATTTTTTTTTATCACTATATTTAAATAGATATAACAAAATAAATGTCATCTTCTTATTGCTACTTTTTTTATTCTCAAGACAGTGTTATTAGATTTACACACTGACGTTTCGTCTGTGAGTTACCATCATCAACTTTGTTTTTTTAAATTTTTTCTTTCAAATTTTAGGGGCTTTTTAAGTACCAAAATCAATGATGTATCGCACTTACTAATTTCCTGATAAGCTCTTACAAAAATATATTATCTGTCTCTCTCTAACACATGATTTTCTTATGAAAATTGCCATTAATATGAATTTTTAGAATAACTGCGATTCATCATTGGTTTTGGAATCTTAGAAGCTCTTAAAATCCAGGACCGTATTTAAAAAAGCAAAGTTGATGGTGGCAGCTCAAAGACGAAACGTCGGTGCGTAAATCTAATAACACTATCTTATAAAACAGAAAAAGTTGCAATGGGAATATGAACTTTATTTTGTTTTATCATTTCAAATAGAGTCATAAAAAATTTAAAATGAAATCGCGAATATTCGGTTTTCTCCAAAAGACTTCGGAAGAATACGAAATTTTTAAACTTTTAAATGGCATTGTGATCAGCGTCAAATACGTCAAATTGCGCAACTTTGTTTCTATTTTACCGACCTCTTCAACGTTTCCAAATTCCAATGATGAGGCTTGAATTTGGGACACCCTGTAAGGGGTTTTCGTTTATTTTTTGACATCCACTTACAATGATAACTTAAAGAAATAGAAAAAGCTTCTTTTATAAAAGTTACATAGCTTTTCATCTATTATTTTTTGAGCCTAACGAAAGAAACAAATGAACATCAAAAAGTTACGAAAAATGAATAAGTTCACTTTTTTAAATGGAACATCCTGTATATTTTTATTTAATATAAAAGGTCTATTAATCTTTTTTTAAAAATATTATATAGTTTGCTGGTATTTCATTCAGCCGTTTTGAAAATAATTAAGTTTTAATTAAAAATTCAATTGATAGTAACAATCAGCATTGCCTTAGAAAACAAATAATTTAATATGCAACAACTTCGAATAAAAAATATTGCACAAATTTTTAATCCAAAGACTTATTAAAATACTAAGATACAAGGTCGAAAAAGGCCAATTAATTAATGCGAGTAATTTTTCTTTTGCTAAGATATTTTGCCAACAGAAAAATGTTTCTTTAGGCATTATTAATATTTTTAATTGAGTTATTGTTTGTTTGGTTGATGCTTTACATGTCCCAAGTAGCAGTTATACCCAAGAGTAATAATTATTCACCACATTGGCAACACTGTAAGGTGCAAATTACCATAAGAAATCTTCTTGACAGAATGATGACCCTAAATACTTTATTATAGTTCAATGGATATCATCGTGAAGACTTTGCCTAAATGCTACTTAAGGTGTTGAATCCCTATTTTTTTAGAATATTTATGATTTTTTTATAAAGTCACCATTTGTATTTTTCCTCCGCTTAAATCCATTTATGTAATTTAAAAATCAGTGACAAAATTTATTTAAGGGCATTTCTCTGTAAACTTTGCACCTTTAAGCGTATTTTTGTCCCGACAAACAATCCCCCAAAATGAAGATTAATTGTACTAAATGTTATTGAGGATTTTTTTTAAGTAAGAGCCAGGGGATTGTGCGTAAAATTGGGGACTAAATAAACATTAGCATTTTAATATGCATTATTTAATAAAAAAATAGATTCCTCTGATATTGTCAGTAAAAAGTTCATTAGATTTCAAACATTATAAGTATGATTTTTTTTTAATATTTGTGAGATAAACACCTTTTTTACCAGGGGAGTGCTTTTTGAGCATTATAAAAACGTTTTTGATGTAATAAACTTTATTTTATTGGATATTGTACGATGGACTGCGGTAAATTAGGTGATTATCTTTTTAAGTTGAGTACAAATTATAAAATAAACTATATTTTTCACATTTTATCGGCCTGGGACAGTGAGTTGCCCAGCTTACAGAGAAATACCCCTAATGGTTAGATATCACCTTTGCTATTTAAAAGTTAAGAAAATTATTGATATTTTTCTATGTTAAATTAAACCTCCTAGGTGTTTTTCCATTTGACAACATAGTTTTAAAAACTATTCTACATGTATATTGCAATTTCTTTTTCAAAAATGTAAATTTTATAATTTAAAATAATTCAGGATTCTCCCAAAAAATCGAATGGTTCATTCGACAGTTTGCCCTAAAAACTGGCAAAGAATCGAAGTATTTTAAACTTTTTTTTTTAATGGTTCAGACTTGCTTGTGGTAAATATTTTTTGTCAAACCACTACATACACTCTAAACATTTTTTCGCGAACTAACCGTTAACTACCGCGTACCTCTCCTGTTCTTTAGCACAGGTTAAAAAGAAATAGTCAAATAAACGGGTTCAACCCGGGATGTCGCCAAATTTTTACAGTTGACAGTTTTGTGATATAAGATGTTTTACTATTTTTTTTTATACATTCCACATTTAGCAGTATTTGTTTTTGTTCCACTTTGGTTTAGGTTTAAATAAAAACCGTCTTGATCATTTGTAGTGTTTTAATTATGTATTAAAAAGTTTTATTTTTTATTGGTTTGTTAAATAAACTTTATACAGGATGTTACTAAAATTTCCTAAGGAGATTTCAGAATTGTGTATTTGACCAAATTGTCATAATCTTCATAATATGTGATTTTTATATTATAATTTTCTAAAAAATTATATTTAAGAAAAATATTTTATTGAAACATGTGATCTCACCACACCACCTCTTGAGTAGTTGTTCTCAAGTAACAGAGTACGTGTTACCAAAACAGTTCATTTTACGAGACTCCACTTGAAAAGATACTCCTAGCTACTTCTTGTAACACCCTGTATACTGTTTATAAGTAGTAAATTAAATATTTTACTGTGTTTGTAGTCCCTAACTTAGCAAAAATAGACACTGTGTGATTTCTAAATACCACGTTTTTAAAGGATAGCGATATCATTTAGTTACAAGGGAATTTATATCTGAATTCGCTTCCGATTGCTGGCCTAGCTTTGTGTTTATCCAATAATTTCTGATTAACACTGTATATTACGTATCGTCAAACGGCATATCAAATGTATTTAAATTTACCTACGGCAATTCTACAAATGCGCGAAATTTTAAACATCCTAATACATTTTTTAAATTATTCCCTTAATTCCTAATGTCATGAGAGAATAAAAAAAGGGTGAGCTTGCTGTTTGCCTTACAATCGTACGTCATATAGTTATGTCTTCTTTTTTTTTTAATTATACTTTATAATAATAGGTTTATATAAGTGGTTTATTAAAACCCGTTAAACGGCCCCCAAACAAGCGGGTTTTTAGGACACCCCCAAAAGGGGCTTGTCTAAAGCATAGGTACTATGTACAGGGTTTTTCCTTATAATTTGACATGCTTTTACAGATATTATTTAGAGGAATAAAAAAAATATTTTTTTTTTATGAAGATTATTGATATGATATTTAGAAAAACAACTGACGATCGGAAAATGAAAAAATCGGAAACAGTATATTTTTTAAATGGAACACTCTATATTTTGTTAAAAATATAAAATTTTTCCTTTTTCCCCCTTTGAAAAATATGTAATATTTTGGGTTTGGGTAAGCAGTTTTGTAACAAACCGACTTTAAATTTTCATTTTAATGCAACAGAGCACCCCTCCTTAGGTCTAGTAAGTCGTGAAAGCCAAACAGAACTTCTGTGTTGGATCCAGCCTGGCCAAGGATGAAGACAGATAATAAAACAAATGAATTGACCTATTTTGTAAAAAAAAAATGCCTACTACTACTATATGTCTTTCACAGCTATACCTAAGAAGGGGTGCCCCGTTGCATATAAAATGAAAATTTAAAGTCGAATTGTTATTTGTTTTTCTATATATCTTATCTAAAATTTTCATAAAAAGTCCTAAGACTTTGTATTAATCATTATTAACCATTTTGTTTGTATTCCTTCAAATAATATCTTTAAAAACATGCCAAATTGTAAGGAAAACCCCTGTCCATTGGGTGACGGGTTTAAGTAATTTAGCCCATTTTTTCCCAGTTTCGACCCCAAGATCCAAGCACCGAAATTTGCAAATACTGTTCTTCCCGGAACCCTTTAGACAACGCGGTAGTGCCATTAGGGACTTTTAATCAAATTAACTTGAAATGCCTCCCCAAACCCCCTTACCCCCATAACTTTTCCAACCCCCGACGTTGCTTACCTTCGCTGATCTGACGAGATCCGGTGTTTCAACGCGACAAAGGCCGTTAATGCGGTATTTTTTTTTACTAAAATACTTTTATCACCGAATCCTGTGAGATACAAACTCGCATCGCGTCAGGTGACATTTTTGACCATCGTTAACGACATTTAAGTGCAAAACCGTTTGACGACACTGTATTACTAATATGCATGGTTCAAAATAATAAAAATAACTAAGAATTTTATAATAATAAATAATGTGTAGAAACAAGGCTAATTTTTTTTACTAATACACCTTTTTTAATGAATAGCTACCCAATTTTGACAACTTCACACATTCACTTGATGCAGCATTATTACCAATTTTAAAAATATGGTACCAGCTTTTTAGCGGTACCGTGTTTGTCCTTATTTTTCTATGGTTTTGTATTTGTTATTATTTATCAATTTTTTGACTCTTTGTACATATTTTGTTAGACTTCTATGTAATTTTTATGTGTATTGTTAAAAATAAAACAATATTTTTTAAAAAATTTACTGGTTTTTTACGCTATTTTTACAGATGTATTTTGTGTATATATTTTAATAGAAAACTAGAGGGAATGTGCCTTTATTTTTAAAGAGTTTTGGGCACTTTACTCCTCATGATATTACCATAACCAGCTACTGAAGCTGTATGCTTTTTCCAAGGGTTATGTTTGTGGCGTCCCTTTTTTCCCAGAATTAAGATTTATTTTATTACTGTTAAATATTCAACTTTTAAAAACTAATTTGGATGTACACCTACTATTAGTTCTATATTGTAATCCATTTGATAGAATTAAGAATTTATCCTGGTAAAACATCACCACTTCTAAAGAACATTTAAAATGCATTAGCTATTGATTTTTCACTGAAAATAGGTAGGAAAATTCCAAATCAGCTAAAATAAAGTTATATAAATATAATTTATTTATTCTTTTTTTTATAACCTTTAAAGGAAAAAACGAGTCAATGACCCCTGTCTCTGTAACTTGCACCTACCTAAAAAAACAGTATTTTTTTACCTTATACCAAAATTTCCCCAAAGAAAAAAAACTAAAAATATAAAAAAAAAAACGAAAAAAACTTCCCAAAAAATTTTTTTAAAAAAACAATGGGGGGAAAAAATTTACTTTTAAAATTTTGGGGGTATTGGGCTTAAATGGGATCGAGCAATCCAAAAACCCTTTGCTCTTCCCAAGCTTTTCGACGAAAAGTGGACGTTGGAAATTTTTTTCCTTAGATGCCATAAAAGTTATAAAATTATGTTGGTAAACGAGGCAATCATCCCTTTTTCCCCCCCGCATTAGCAAAAAAATTTTTCGCAAATTACCCCTTTCTGACTATGGACAAAGATAATACTACTTTTTTAGATGGTTCATTTAAATGGGGCGTTTTGAATCAGTTGAAGATATCAATGTTCCCTAAATGCGAATAAAAATTTAAATGGGAACCCCCGCCCCAGCGAAACAAACCCCCCGGGAAAATTTTTAATGTCTTTTTCTTTTTTCGGAAACCGGGACGAAAGCGGGGGGCTAAACGGTTGTGTTTTTTCTGTCGCGTTTCATCACGCCAAAAGGGCCCGCCGGCAACCTGTTTTTAAAAATTTGTTCAAGGGTTTGCCAAAAACTCTGGACATCGCTCTCGTTGGCCCAAAAATCCATTAGGGGTATCAAAAATTAGTTGGGAAAGGTTCATCTTATCCGATTTGTATTATCTTTGCTATGGAACATAAACAGCGACGAGTTGAATTATTTTTTCACTCTTAGGCGATATCAAAATGACAGTGATGCACATTCAAATTCCTTACTTACCCTGGACAAAATTTGAGGTACCATTTTAAGCTTAAACAGTCTTGGCACCAATTAGACGCCCTAAAAACAAAAAAAAAAGATTGTGCCTTTAGCCCGGCGATTTTCGAGTTATTGGAAACCAAAAATAATATATTAATATGCATTATGGTCAATCATCTCATTTTTTTACAGTAATTTCAATAGCTATAGAATGTAAATTTATTTTTTTCTGCATTTGAAATATATAATTAATTCAAGAAGGCACATATAATGTATCACAAGTAGCAATTATACCCAAAAGGAATAATTAATCATCACATCGGCAACACCGTTACGTGCAAATTTCCATGAGATAATCTTCTTGACAAAATGTAAATTGTATATACTTTAATATAGCTCAATGGATTTCATTGTTGCAAATTTACCGAAAACGTTACCTAAATGCTACTTGAGGTAGGTTTACTTTTATTTTTATCAAAGAACTCATCATCTGAAAACCCCAGGTAGTAAACAGCATATTCCCAATAAAAAATAATAAAAGTAGACTGAAAAAGACATGTTGTAAATCTAATAAAGTCAGAAAATAAAAAAGCATTTTTGTAAAATTTTATTTTTAAGACTTAAATTTTCTATTTTTAAAG
This sequence comes from Listronotus oregonensis, assembly GCA_019359885.1. Lineage (NCBI taxonomy): Eukaryota > Metazoa > Arthropoda > Insecta > Coleoptera > Curculionidae > Listronotus > Listronotus oregonensis. The sequence goes on from JAHBCN010018049.1 coordinate 15,350, forward strand.
AAAAAGTTTTTTTAAAAAATTTTTTAAAAAACCGTTGTGCCCAGAAATCATTTCCTATAGCCGAATTACACGGCCCGGTCGTCCCGCGTCAAGCTCCTTTTCCAAACTTTAAACGCGATTTCCAAAAACTCACATTTTTTTCCTGGGCTCATGGATCGCTGGAAAATTAATGGACCAATTTTGATGCCGCCTTGCTATTTTGTAGAGAATTGGACTGGCTATGGTTGCAACCTCAAAAGTTAAAATCGCTTTAAAATTTTATTTTATTAAATTATTTTAATGTAGCTTATAGATGAAAAAATAAAAGGGTATAAGCATTGTTTTACTTATTGTTTAATTTACCTTAAAAAAAATATGAAATTGAGGTAAAAATCGGAGCTCCAAACCTCCTTAAAAGCGCAACTTTTACCCCTGTATCTCTTATAGTTTTAAATATAGCAAGGTCAAGATTCAAATTTCAAACGTCCTGGATTTACATTATGCCTTATAAATTATATATACAGATAATAATAAAGTTAAAAAGAAGAAAGTATACAAGATTATTTAAGTTTTTAGTTTAAATGGTATATTTAACAATTACTGGGCAATTATAGGAGTCCACCATAGATAGATTCTGACATTTCTTGCTGTAAGTTTGACTTAGTTTGCAAGGAACATATACCATATGTATGGAACTGTAGCAAAACTTTAAGAATGGAACTTAAAGCCATAAATAAAATACAGCCAGCATATAAAAGGTGCATGTCGATGGGGGCATTAATAAGAATTTATATGGAAGATTGTTTATTTTAAAATTATATAAAAATCACAATAAAATACTATTCCTTAATAATTATTTACAACTTTTGGCGGTACATTAGGTAAATTACTGATATAATTTTATACTAATCTATTATCAAATAATTACCACTACATTTTCACTGTACACCTATCAAAATAATTGCATAGTTTTTTTTATTTAATAAACTAACTTATGCAACATTAGACAATCATAGACAACAGTGTATGTGGTATTATAATTTTGAAAATAATATTTTATGTCTGTTTCAATCTGAAATTGCTTCATGTTTATAAATAAAGCAATTTGGTTTAACAAAATACATCAAAGTATAAGGGACCTCATTTCAAAACCCTTATTGAAAAGAAGTAAATTATCAAGTCCAGTTACACTTTTGCTTAACCCTAAAACCTCTTCAAAAACTCTTCTGCAACAATTCTAGCTCTTGCATTTACTGCTAACTTCATTTCGGATATCTCCTTATCAATTTCTTCCATAAAGTGTATCACAAAATCTACAAGTTTGTGCTTGTACATTTGTTCTGTATGGAAGTTAGTGATAAGAAAGCTGATGTCATATCCCTCGATTGGTTTGCGACGTAACACAATGAAGTTTTCCGCACGCATCATCATAAAACGCATGAACTTTTTGCAAAGGATTTTTTCAATTTCATCTGCCTGTTTGACTGCTATGCTGATACGAACTGAGTTGACTGAAGTTTCTATTAGCACCTAAGAAAGTAGAAGATAAAGAATTAGTCCAGAAAACGAACCATTTTACCTCACAATTTTTTCAAAATGCATAGAATGACTTGAAATTTTGACAGTAGATAGGAAACGGTCCAAGGATTAAAATCTATATCATGTCGAAGGGCGCCTTTTTATATACTTTGACTACAGGAATCAATAGAAAAATTAGTTCTAAGCATTTTTTTGTAAAATGCATACTTTTGAGTTATTCGCGATCGAAAGTCGGAGTTTTTCGTCGATAAAATCAAGGTTTTTAACCGGTTTTTTAAAAACTTAAGTATGAAATCAAAAAAAATTAAAAACCCAAAAATTGGTTTTTTAAAAAAAGAATAAAATGTTTTTTGTCATTGCTTGGGACCAATACAAAACAAGTTGTGGTTTGTTAAAAGGGTTTGCTGTTATTATCAAACAAACGCTTTCAAAGGGTAATGCAAAATCCATTTTTAGAAAATAAAATTTTTTTGAAACATTTATAAAATCTTTCTTTAAAAAAAAAAAAAGGGTTTTTATCATTAAAGTTGAGTGAGATATGATTAAAATAAAATTAATTTTTGATGCAAAAAATTTTCTAAACAAACCCCAATTAAACCAATAATTAAAATATGTAGCCCCCTTTTTTAATTCTCTTTATCTATGTATTAAAAAAATACAATCTAAAAATTTTTAAATGTTTAAATTATTTAATTTTTAAAAATAAGGGCTGCAGGGGAAAAAAAAATTTTAAATTTTAAAAAAAAATTATTTTTTTAAAATAATCAAAACAAAAGGAAATACATAAAAATTACTAAGGTATAAATTTTAGCTTTTT
>JAHBCN010018050.1:0-17514 GCA_019359885.1 Listronotus oregonensis
TTCGAAGTAGTGAAGTTAGATGCATGTTTAATATAAGCCTAAAGTTGTTTTTTTTTAATCAAAGCATAAAGCCATTTTCAATTTCTAAATAAGCTAAAGGGGTTTTAAAAAACTGGCTTTAATTTGTTCCACTGTTTAGTCCTACCCACCTACCTGTCCTACTAAAAACTTTTCAAACAGATTTAAAATTTAAAAATTTTCTATAATTTTTTAAAATTTTTAAAAAAAAAAATTATATAACCCAAAAAAAGTTTCTTAACAAATTTTTTTTAAAATCAGGAACCAATTTTTTAAAAAATTGAATTTTTTCCAAATTTCAGTTTTGGGTTTAAAAATTATTTTTTTTTTTACTCAGTACATAGTTTTAATTTCCTTTTTTTTTAATATTTTTTTTTAAAGAAAATTTAAATAATTTTATCACTTAAATGTTTCTATATGCCACTAAATGTAAAAGGGGGAAAGGTTTTTTTAAATTGAATAAAAATGGAAAGTTATAAAAAACCCTTTTTTTACATTTAAAATTTTTTTAATAAAAAAAATTCAAATATTGTAAGTTAAAAAATTGGAATTTTAAAGATTTTAAAAAAAAAAAAGTTTTCATCTTTATTTGTTTTTGAGTATCAAAAAAAAATTTTTTTTAAAATTGGTTTAAATTTTTCTTTTTATAAAAAAAACCCCGGCCAAAAGATTTGCAGAACCCCAAACCCCGGGTCATGGAAAGAAAAGACCTTCTTTTGGTTAAGACCAACCCCAAAGACCGGGTTTTGCAACCCCAACCCCAACCCCGGTTGGAGCCCAACCCCAAAAGGCCCGGTTTTGGGTTTTTGGTTTTTGCTTTGTTCAATTAATTCTTTGTTTCGTTTTTGTCCACCATACCAGTATAATTTATAAAGGCCTTACCCCAGGGTTTTTTATAATAGACCAGGTTGTGTTAGTTATTATTCCATCGAATTTTTTTTTTTTATCTTGGGACAGTCCACGAAGGCTGACCTTTTAAGTACTAACGTCCCGGGGGATGTCTTCAGTGTGGTGGGGGGGAGTTTGTTCAAAGGGACTTAAAAATGTTCATTCTTTTTGTTTTCTCTTACTCCTCTGTCTTTTTTTTGAATTCTCGACAGTTTGTTTTCCCCAGAAGGTATACCTTTTTTAATATATTTTTTTTGTTTCTTATGTCCCGTAAAACCGTTATATTTTATTATATCTGCCATGTCACAGCAAAAATTTTTTCCTTTTCCAAAAAAAAAAAAAAAAAAAGGTAAAGAGAAACCCCATAAAAAACCCCTTTTTATAAAGGATTTTTGCAATTTTTGAAACCAATAAAAACTTGTTAATAGATTTGAATATAATCATAAAATAAACAAAAAGGCTTTTAATATTTTAGAAAAGGAAACTTCCCAAAAAGGTTTTTTTTATCCATTAAATAAAGTGAACTGTTTACCGCCAATTTTCGTCAGTTTAAATGATGCTTCGAAGCCTTAATTTATTATATATTGTTTAAAAAAAATTTTATTTATGTTTTTAAAAAGGAATTTTTTTTTTGGTTGTAACTTTTTAAATAAATTTTCGTTTTTTTTTAAAAAAAATTTTCTTTTTTGTAAAAAATTTAAAATTTTTTTTTTTCATAATAATTTATTGTATTTTTCATTTTTTTAAATATCAAAAAACTTCAATTTTTGAGAGCAAAAATTTTACTCAATATCCGGAGGGGTAATTCAAAAATTTTTTTATAATAGTGACATAAAATTAATATAAAAAAAGGGGCCCCCTTATTTGAAAATATTGCCCCAAAAATTAAAAAATATTGTTAGTAAAAGTTTTAAAAAAAAATAGGGGGAAATTATTTTCAAGTTTTTGAAATGGCCGGTAGGGGGGGGAACTGCAAAATTTAAAAAACAAAAAAGTGATGTTTCTGTGAATTTTTTTTCATTTACCTAACAAAAAAAATACCCCATTTTAAAAACGAGGATAATCTAAACCCTTTTTGTTTGCCAATTTTTTTCCCAAAAAAAAGGGTGGGGGCATTGGTTTTCAAACACACCCGATTTTTAAACGGCTGAGCCTTTTTAAAAATTCCCAAAAAAGCTTTCCCCTTGGGCTTAAAAAATTTGGGGGTTTTTAAATGCTGAAGGCCCGACATTCCGACGAAATGGTTAATTTTTTCAAAAAAAATTTAAAGTTTTGGTAAAAAAATTTTTTTTTATGAAAAAAAGGCTTAAAAATTTAAAAAGCTCCGAAAAAAACCCTTGAAAATTTTTCCACCAATTTTTTTAAAACCGAAAATTTTATACGTCAATGTCTCAAAAACTAAAAATACAAGAAATTTTAAAAACATAAAAGTGATTTTTTAAAATTTATTGGAAAAAATCTTTTAAAAAACAAACTTTATGAGTTATAATCAAAAAAAAATTTTTTTGGATTTTTCGGTATACCCCCAAATTTGCCTAAAATTTCGGCACTTGCAAAAAAAGGGGCCAATTTTTTATGGTATGATTGAATAAAAACTATTAGTACGACAATTGTCATCTTTGGGGGCAAAGAATAAAGATTTTAATTTTTCCCAAAAAAAACAGCTCTTAATTTTTAAAAAAAATTTAAAGAAGTTACAAAAATTTTAAAAAAAAGGGCTGTTTTAAACTTTTTCCCCGGTTTTTTTGGAAAAAAAAGGTCGAGAAAAGGGTTTTTTAAAAAAAACCAAAAATTTTGGGGAAATTTTTCTAAAACGGTTTTTTTTCGAGAAAGGATATAGCCAGTACTTTTGTTATATTAAAAAAAAAACAAAAAAAAAGGGCCAATATTTATTTTTAAAAAATTTTCCAAAAAAAATTTTTAGTTTTTTTTTTTTATAAGGGCGGTTTTTTCCGGGGAATTGGGCGAAAATCGGGGCTTTACAAATTTAAAAAATGCCCTTTTTTTGCCCCTTTGTTGGGGCTATCTTTTTGAAAATTTTAACCAAAAATTTAGAAAAAATTTGCTTAAAAAAATTTCCCCTTTTTCATAAAAAATACAAAAAACATTATAAAAACTTTTTGGGGAAATTTTAAATTTAAAAAAAAAGTTTTTTTTAAAATATATAAAAGGGGGCCAAAGGGGGGAGGGCGGAAACCATGGGGGCCCCAAAGGTTTTAAAAAAAAATTAACTCCCCCAAACGACCAAAGGAAATTAAACAAAAAAAACTTTGGGCCCCCAGATGGCAAATTAAAAAAAAAAATTGAATTTTTTTAAAAAATTGTTTTATTAAAAATTTTTCAAAAAAAATTCCCCCAACTCCGCGTTTGTTTTTAAAATTTTTTTTTCGACCGAAAAAAAAGGGTGGGGAGCTGGAAAAAAAAATTTTTTTTTAAAAAAATTGCTTTAATTTTTTAAAATTATCCAAATTTCCCAAATTTTGAGTTTTTTTTGACAGATAATCAATTTTTTTTAAAAAAAAATTATTTTTGAGGGCCCCCCATTTTTTTTTTTTTTCCAGAGGGCGCTGTTCGTAAAATTTCCCCTTTTTTTTCAAATTTTGTTAAAAAAATTAAATGGCACGGCATTTTTTTTTACGGCATTTAAAAAAATAAAAATTTTTCTAAATTCTGGCAAAACCCCTTCTGATATCTTTATTCGTTTTCAAATTTTCAAAAACCCCTTTTTTCCCCAAAAAATTAATGTTGGCCATTAAACAAATGCTTTTTTTTCCGTAAATTTTTGGAAAATAGGTTTAGAACAATAAAATACTTTTTTTTTTTTTTTAAATTTTTTTTTTTTAAACCCCTAAAAAAAAAATTTAAAAAATTTCATTTAAAAAAAACCTTTTCCTTTACTTTGATCCGATTGCCAGGGAAAAAAAAAATTTCGTCAATCTAGCATAGCTTTGCATGCTTTTAAATTTTTTTTTTAACCCCCAAATTTGATTATTTAACAATTTTTAAAAAAATTTTTTAAGATTTGCCCGATTTGAAATTTTTTTTTTTAAATTTTAAATTTAAAAGGAGGGGGATCCTATTCCAGCCCCTTTAAAAAGATTGGGAAATTTAAATAAAGAAAAATTTTTAAATTTTTCCCCTGTTCAAACCCTAAAACCCAATTTTTTGGGAAAAGGGGGTTTATTTGGAAATTTTGAAACGCGGTCCATCAATTTTTTAAAAAAAATTATATTGTATTGCATAAAATTTTCGGAAACTGATTTTGACAGAAGATTAGACCACTTTTACTGGTTAAAAACTATTTTCGACGAAGATCCCCATTTTTGCCCCGGGAATATGGACTGACGAAGCTACGTTCACCCTGGAGGTGTCAATTTCATAATATCTTTTGGTGGTGGGAAATCCCCACTGGATTAAGTAGATCATCAAAATCGATGGAGTGTGAATGTGTGGTGTGGCATATTGGGGATCAAATTTTTTGGACCGTTTATTTTTGATGGTTTTTTTAAACGAGAGATTTATTTGAACTTTTTAACAAAACGTCTTACCGGCTCTTTTAGAGAACGTTCCTCTACAAACAAGAATAAACATGTCGTTTCAACATGATGGATGTCCGGCACACTTTTCTGAGAGTTCGTAATTTTTTTAACCGAACCAAAATGGTTGTATAGGAAGGGAAAGTTTGTTTCCATGGCCAGCTAGATCTCCAGACCTTACGTGTCTTTTTTTATTTATGGGGATAAAAGACATGGTTTTTCAGGCACGTCCCTACCCAAAATAAGATTGAAAGGTTCAAAATTATTGCCAATTTAAACCGAAATTGAAGCAGCCGTTTAAGCCCCCACCGGGTAAAAACGTTGAAAATAATGGAAAGCATTTTTTACATTTGTAGGATTTCGTGTTTTTCTTTTTTAAACAATAATGTTTTTATCATTATTTCTGTTTAATGTTTAGGTTTAATAGTGTTCTTATTTTATCTTCTTAGCCCCCGCCCTTTTAAATGGGTGTTCTAAACAAAAATAAAATATTTTAAAGTTTTCAAAGGCCTAAATTAAATAAATTTTACGAAAAAAGCATTTTTTATGGCTAACATTAATTTTTAAAGAAAAAAAAAGGTTTTTGAAAATAACTCCAATGATATCAAACGCGGATTTGCCAGAATTATTATTTTTATACTTTAAAACTGGTAAAAAAAAGTATGCCACATTTTTAAATTTTTTTTAAAAAAATTTGAAAAAACTGAAATTTTACGAACAACGCCTCTGGAAAAAAAGATGAACTGGGCCATCACTAAAATATTTTTTTAGTTTTAAAATGTCTGTCAAAGAACCCAGTTGGAATTTGGATTGGTTTGGGAAGTTAAAAAGCAATTTAAAAATAGTTTATTTCCATCCCCCCAACCTTATTATCGAGATACGAAAAAAATTTAAAAGCAAACTGACGCAGAATTGGATGAACTTTTTATTCCCGTTCTCAAAATTTGTACCTTTTAATGAAAAATTTTTAAGAAAATTCAATTTTTTGTTTTGTCCGAGTTACGCCATCTATCGGTTTATTCTAGAAAACTTTAAAATTTTCGTTTAATTTCCTTTGGGATTTAGTAGTTAAATTTTTTTCCCCCGAGGCCCCTAGGGCCTATGGTTTCCGTAATAACGTACCTCCACCCTTAGTGGGACACCCTTTATATATATATATATATATATATATATATATATATATATATATATATATATATATATATATATATATATATATATAAAACATATATATATATATATATATATATATATATATATATATATATATATATATATATATATATATATATATATATATATATATATATATATATATATATAGGTTTGCCCTTCAGAAGGTTTCTGATTTTGAATAGTATAGAAAAACAAAATTATTTTAAAAAAATTATCAAAATCAGAGCTGTTCTTAAGGACTTCCAACTAAAATGCTTCATTGACGCTACTATTAAATTAATGTTTATTTATCCTTCGGATGATAGCCTTATCCTTATATGTATGCAATAAGCACGCGTATACCTTTCCATTGAATCCAAACTAAAGCAAACCTGACAACCTCAACCTCTAAATATTCAGGAGGCGTTTTGCCTTTAATTGGGTCATTTCACTGGCTAACATGTGCCATATAATTTGTTGGATCTTTTTCAATCTTGTCCTATTCATCCGAATTTAAAATATACCAGTCATGTGCGTTATATTCTATACAGAGCCTATATTTATAAATTTATACGCAAAACACGAACGAGAGAACACCTTCACATTTTTTTATTTACCGTAGAGTATATTTGTTTTGTCTGATTCAATTAATACCAAATTCGAAAATTATTTATTTCGCCTTCCCAAGCTTTTAAAGTCTATACGAAGTCAATCCGAACAGCAAAAAAACTGAAAAGCCGGTTAGAGGCGGCATTTTCTTTATAAGGCATGGGCGTGCAGCATTTAACATAAAATAATAAAAATTAATTCTCATTATTTATAGTTACGCGGACTTATTTTTTTTAATTAGTAGGTATTATATAATATAAGAAATATATAAGAAAACACTCACCCGTTTATGATTTTATTTTATTTCCTATAATTGATGAAAAGTCAAAAATCACTATCCGAATTTTCAGAGCTTGAATCAGAATTTGGGTTTATAATAATGGGGTCAATGGCCGGTAAAATACAATATTAATTTTCTTTCACTATGACATGCTGAACACTTTCATCCATATACCACTGTCATTTACTTCATTAACAACTGCCCTTATATTTTCTAGTACGAAATCACTGTCAGTTGGGGATTAATTATATTTCCTTAGTTTGTTCTTGACTGCAGCCCAAATCATCTTGATGGGATTGAATACGCAGTAATAAGGGGGAAGACGTAAAATAGTATGACCATGTGCTTCGCATAATTTGTCGATTTTTATAGCTTCCAATAACACCTTTTTTGTAGACTTTTGAGGAATTTCCATGTTTTTACTTTCCATAAGTTTAAGAATATCATCCTTCTTTGTGTTGCTATTGGAAACTTTGTTGTCTAAGCGTGAATGATAAGACGCATTGTCTATAACAATGACAGAATTTGGGATAAATACTGCAGCAACTGTTAGTCAGCCCATGAATTCTTTATATTTTTAGCTGACAATAATAAAGCGTTAGGAACAAAACCTTTATTGCTACCTGCATGTAATATAATTACTCGTTTTCCGCGAGAACAGGGCCCCTTTAGTGTACACTTATTACTATTATTAGTATTATCTACCCAACCATATTTAACAAAATCATGTGTGTCGAACCAAGTTTCGTCCAGGTACACTATCTCCCTTTTTGGCGATATTCCTAAATTTTACGTAAATATTCTTGCCGCCATGCTACGATACGAGACGATTCCATTATAAGCATCCTTTGGTTTAATTTTTTGTACTTGAAGCCGCAATCTAGCAAAAATATTAGGCAAGGTGTCCAAAGATTTATATTCATAATCTGGATAATCCCGAAACTTATCCTGAATCATTTCTAATGTTGGGACTTTGTTTTCTTCGTAAAATTGATAAACTATTCGGCGTATAACTTCTTTGTCGCCATTATCAACTTTTTTAAGCTTCTGGTTAGCTCTTTTTCGCTTTACGGAATGGTCAATGGTATCTCCTTCTCTAATAACTGTGTCAATTGTAGTACGAGCAAGTTTAATGAGCTCACAAATCCTTTTTAAAATTTCGTTTTGTGATGCCCCACGATTTTTACTTTTTAAGCAAGTGTAAATATTTAAAATAAGTTTCTGTGCTTGAACATGTAAGTCCTTATTTAAAAATTTCGACGGCTCCGTCATGAAATCGGCTTCTACATTGTCCGTTTTATTATCAGAAACATCAAAAGGTCTCCACAACGCCATCTTGATAAAATATTTAAATGACAACAGTAAAACAACAAATATTAACAACGATAACAGTAACAACAGAAATAACCACGCTAACAATAACAAAACAATTTAGAAAAATACGACACTCTTAGACACTCGCTAAAATTCAAAAGAACGAAGAATAAACCAATTTCAATTCCTTATATTTTGATCGACAAGTCAGGTGCCTACAGCGGGCCAGACATTTTTTGATATTCTTTTATTTTTGTGTCCATAAAACATTATTTGACCGACTAGAAACGGCTGTGCATGCGAGAAAATATTCATATGGGGTCTAACCATCATAAAGTTGGGTCCAGTTGGGTCATTTTTATTGGGGATTTTTTGGTGAATTGAGCAGTCCCTGTATGTGAGTCTTTTATTTAGCTGTTCGGATTGACTTCGTATTTACTATATTTGGATATGCGAATCCTATTCTATTTGTCAGTTAATAAATATATAATTATGAGGAACTAAAGATTAAATTGATTTTAGTTACACTAAGAAGTAAAAATTCTATTAATTAATAAACAGCATTTTTGTTAAATAATATTTATTTGTCAAAATAAAGTATTTTTTAGCAGTCAGAAATTTTAAAATGTTAAAATAATTATATTTTTCTGTAATTGGAGTAACTACAACATAACATTAGTTCCGGTATATATTTCGATCAATGCCATATCGGTTCTGTCTAGTGTTGAAAATGGAAATATTTCCGGTGGAAGTATTTTCATGGAAACGGAAATATTGGAAATTTCCGAATGTCTCGGAAATATTGCAAATTTTAAAAGTATTAAAAAAATCTATCAAAACAAATGTTTATATATTTCTTATACATTTGTGCAGTACAAATTTCACACTAGAAAAATAAGGTCCGAAACAGTTCGTATATTATTACGATTACGAATAATAAAATCTCGATCTCGGGGATTCACCGATTATTGCTTGTGGCTATTGCTTGCTTTAAAAAAAGTTTAATTGTACTCCCATGAAGACGGCATTGATGCTGAATACAATATTCAAGGTGTAGATGATATAGAAGATTTGCCTCTTAAGTTGCACAACTTGTGTTTCGTAGTCGTGTGTAATTACTTTTTTAGAAATTTCACTGTTTTCTTTGTATTTTTAATACTTAAATATTTTTATTTATATTAATAATTTTTGCGTTTTAACTTTTGGATGACAATTCCACTCATGTAAAAATAATCCTTAAAATGTTGAAAATCAAAATTTGCTATTGGATAAAAGGAAAAAAAATACTGGCTAAAAAAATCGGTAAATTTACGGGTCTATCAATCATGTTGTCCATTAATTATTATTTTGCTTTTAACTTTGCTTAATTCGCGCAATTGTCTTACCAAATACCATTCGTACTTAGATTTTGAGCCAGATATTTTTTCCTAGTTTTGAAGACTTTGGCAATTTAACTTGTTTCTTAAAATCTCTCGATCTACCCTCTCGTAAATATCCAGCCAAATTTGACCATTTTTAGTATTAGCTATGATAAACTTTTATTAAATGTTTAAGTAAACTAGTCTAAGATAACCATCATATTTATTTATTTGTCATTCTATCAATCGATTAATTACCTTAAGTCCACTTTAATAAAACATTTTACACATTATTTTAATGTAAATTATTAAGGGGCTTTCGTTACAGTAAAAAAATACACCAAGAGTAATTAAATAACTTCTGGAGCAAAAACATTTACCAAACGATTATCTTAACTTACTATTACAGATTCTACTTTGTTGTCAAATTCTTTTTTAAAGAGGTAACTAATATAAAAATAAATATTAATTATGTTTACTTAATTTATTTAGGAAAATGCTTTACACTTTAAAAGAAAGTTGATATCTTTAAACAAATATCTTTGAATTTAAATGGTTTTGTTAATAAAATTTTAATATTTTTATTATATTTGTAATATATTAGCTTTTATATTTTTAACAGTTCGGCAACGTTGAATTGAAAAAATGCGAAGTAATAAATATAACTCTAAAATTTTTACACGTCATCACAAAACACGAACTTGTATTTTTTTTAAATTGCTACGTTATTATCCATATTTTATTTACTATTGTGATTGTATAAACTTTATTTTCTTCTTCTTACTCAATACGGAATTAAAACGCAATCGCAGACGCAATTTAAAAAAAATAATTTTTGTTGACAGTGTCTTCTGACAGCTTTATGTTACATTACTATAGCAACTATTCATCGACACCGGTCTAGACCGCCTTGCGAACCCACTTATCTTTAATAATTATTACTATTAAAAAAGAGATATTTTTGCATTAGTTTGTCGAGGTTCGATAAAAAAACAGCACATTTTATTTAAGGCAGATATTTTTGGATAGGAAGTTGGCCCTTTACTTAAATAAGTGTTTTTAATGAGATAAAAATTTACACTGAATTTTAATAGTACAAAAACATTTACTTGGTGTTCTTATAGTTTTAACATTTTCTAATAAATTAAGTCAGCACACTTAAAGCGGCATTACCATACTTTATTCCAACCTATCAACGGGGTTTAGATCGTATTTCGTAAAGAGATTACCAAAATGAAATTCGGGTTAGTGTAGATTAACATGTCTCATAAATAACGTGCCCAAAGGTGTGTAAAAACGGGTGCAAATGGGGCGCAATTAGTTTGTGGGACCACAGGAAAAAAGGTTATCCCTATAGTTCTGTCCATGCAAATTTTAAAGACATGTTAAAATTAAATATTTAAAACATCAGCATTTCTAGGGAAGTCTTATTTATGTTTTGCTAAAATATTTAAAGAGTTTGCGGAAAAAACGATGAAAATCCATTTTTGGGCTAAAATAAGTTAATCTCTCCAATATTTTTTCTAAAAAAAATATTTTCGGCGTAATTACGATTAAGTTTTACAAAAAGTTTATGTCTGGCCCTTTAAATTTGTCGTCAGACCAAAAAGATGTGTGACGACACAAGAACTGCCGAGTTCCACTATTAGTTCTTTTTGACTTTGTTAATTTATTTTCTTTAAAGCAGAAAAAGAAAATCCATCGCGTTTTTTTATTCCGATTTAAGGTAAATTAATTTACTGTTAATTTAATAGGGAATATTATAAATGCAAATGGTAATTACACCCTCCAAATTCAACGCAATTACCATGAAAAATAATACATTTTACAAAAAACAGATTGAAGTTTTAAAAACTATTTATTTTAGTTTGAGAAAAACACCTCCTAAGTCATCATAATCATGATTATCGACTATTTAAACCAATCCAATACGTTTTTTCTTAAGGAGGTAGGTGAGTTTCGGGGGCTCAAAAAAGCGTATTTTGACTGATTTTTTTTAATAAATCAAATGAAAAATATTTTATTCAAACAATTTAGTATATCAAAGATATATATTTTACAAGTATTTTGTAAAATTTTTATTTAAAAATATTGGGACCTTAACTCAAGACTGGTTCATCTGAAATCAAAAAAACCAATATTTTTCCATTAGTAGATGTGCTTAAGTAAAGACAAAAAAATAAAATTAGAATTAATGGAGGAGTTGTGACCAAAAAGTCCCATTTTGGTCAAATTTTCACCACGTAGGTATAGCCTCATAAAATGAGTTGTGATAAAAAAATATCCTTAAAAAACCTGCTGCAGCGGCATTATCCAGGGCATCGTTTAGCTTTTGCCTGTAACGTATTTTTTCTTCTCGGGTTCCAACATCAGGTTTTTTTTCGGCCATGAGTATGCGGTTCTCATCCTCTTTTCGGGCTGACATGGCCTGATGGATGGAACTTCCAAAGGGTCCATCTCTTACAATTTTACTCTGATCGATTTAAAATTTTCGGAAAAAATTCTAGACATATTGTATTAAGACCAGTCCTGGATTTGTCAATAGGCCATAAAGGCCGCGGCCTCGGAGCGGCAGACTTTAGAGGAAGTTCACTTAATTTCAGAGGATAAAAGTCAAATACGTTTACCGGTTGTCTCATGGTTTTTTATACTAATAGGTTAAATTCTTATAAAAACTCATTCGTATCGAAAATTATCAATCCTAGGTATTTTTACTCTTTGTACCTATTTTATCTATATTACTGTGTCAGTGATGGATAATAACTTTGACTATTTCAAGGAAAAAGCAATTGAGATGAGCGCACTTAAGCAATATCAAGGTGAAATAAAGAGGCAACCTAAAAGAAAAAAAAATGACGGATGAAACATCGAATGAAGAACCTGAAATACCCTCCGGCCCCAAAGTTTTTTTCAGAGTGAACACTTTTTTGGCTGAAATAAAGGGAAGGCATAACGCTTACTTAAACTTTAAAGAAAAATTTTCATTTTTATTACCTCCATATAAAATAATATACTATTTCATGTGTTTTTGTGGAAGGGATTTGTTGCATTCAAGGAAACGAATAGGCACTGACTAGAAAGAAATACTGATTAATATATTATTAATGTTGTCAATAACTTTTGTAATGTGTTGTATATGGGTTTATCCGTTTTTGTTGAACAAAATATAGCATACAAGCGAAACAAGGTTTTTTAATTTCTGTGTTTTATAAGGTGTATTCCTCTACTTGTGTTTTAATATGCTTAGTTCTAAGACTGCAAGGATATACAGGATAAGTAAAAAAAATAAAACTGCTTAAGGATAAACCTATTTTAAAAAACAACAAACAAAATGTTTAAATACTCACTCGAAAAAAGCACTTACGTACAAAAAGTGCTGAGCCTTGTGGCGCATAATGCGCTTTTGTGCATTAATTGAAAAACACCCCTAATTCCCCCCTCAGCCGAACGACTTTCGGGTATCGAGCTTAGCCGAACAACTTTCGAATTTGACGTAACAAGAAGAAAAACTTACTCGTTTCTTGCCATGTACCGTTTGTTCATGTATTTTCCTTAAGTTTTTAATGATTTGCGAGTTTTAAACAGAAAAAGGTTCTGAAGAACCTACTTTAGTGTCTGTAATTGTGAATAGAGAACATGGCTGTAAAGCCCTTAAGTAAGTAAAGTATATATTAGTGTTAAGTATATTGGAAAAGCCCCAGACTCGTAAGTTTGTCAGGTGGTTTTTTACTTATCGGGACAATTGCCGATTTTTGTTGAAGCTCGCTAGTTTTGAGTTATGACGCCCCACTGACATAACCTTAAAATTGCATATACATTCCTAAAATTTTGCCGATTTTCAACTAGGAGATTTACCTAAAAGTTATTCTGAAATTGAAAAATAAATAAATTTTATAAATAATCTTACACCTCTTCATGGCTTTCAAGCATGATTTTACGCAGCCGTGAGATGTCGTTTTCATCGCGCACCGTGCCAATAAGCCTAACTTTTTTAGATCTAAATAACTTTTTTTTAACATTTTGTTATTTTTTTTAAGGTACTTTACCCTTAAGCAGTTTTCAATTTTTTTTACTTACCCTGGAAATTCTTCGACTTTAAAATAATACTAACTACTGCTGTTTTGGGATCATGCAGCAACTTTTATAGATAATAAAATTTTCTGATACTTAATAGACCAAACAAATAGCCAGTGACTCTGTTAAATAATAATAAAATATTAAACTTACGTTCTCTGAACTTTCTGTAGCTTAATTTTATGTTGGGCCAAGAATTTTTCGTTGATTTCTTCCAAGGCCATATCGATAGCTGGACCACATCTTTCAAGGTCGAAGGGGTAGTTTAAATTCGAAGCCATAAGTACACCAACGTTGTAGTAGCGAAAATCATCCTCGATAACTTTGACCAATGGAGTTGTTAGAGTGAAGGTCCATTTAAAGATCAGTGCCATTAAGAGTTGTGGAAGGAAATTGGTCATATTGGCTGAATAGGTTCTGTAATTAGAATTAAAGTTAGTTATTTTCAATATGTAACTGTAGGGATTAAGGTATTAGCGGAGTGATTTCGTGAGTCTATCGTGTCGTTTTTTTTTTGGCGTAGAACCAGGTCAAACCAGTTAGGTTCCTTTGAGTATGTCACCGGGCACATGAAATCGTATTTTACGACATTTTTTTGTGGTCTTGAACTTTTTAAATTAATAAAAAGTGATTTTTTGAAATTTAATAAAAAAATATATATTTTTTTCCGTTTCCACCGCCATAGCTTTAAAACTATTAAAGATACCAAAAAATTTTTTGTGTCAAATTAAAGCTCGCAATGTAGCGCTTTTAACCTTATAAATTGTTGGGGCACAATTTGCACTTTCATCCCTTTAAAAATGAGATAAACTGAAAATATATATTGTTTGTTTTAAAATTTTCACCAATCGATAAACTTTTTTATTTTTGAAAATATTTTCATACATGCAGCGAAGAAAATATAGCCAATTAATACCAAAAGTTTTTGAAAAAAATTTTTTCCTAGAGCGTATCGTTTGGCAACAGCGATTTTTTTTTAGACGTAAAAAAGTATTATCGGGACCCAATAGCCCCGCATGCGGTTAGCGTGCGTAGTAATACATTAGTAGTGGTGGTTGTCGAAATTTAGAGTGTGCTGTATGTATTTAGAATTTTAAAACAATGAAGCGAATTATTTGTAAGAAAATTGTGTATGATGGATACAAATCTGTTTTACAAAGAACTAGAATACAAGGGTTGTTATCATTACTATCAAGTGCTGAAAAAGGCAGAACAATCTAGCAAAAGAAATTCTGTCAAAAAAATGATATTTTAAAGGGCGAAATTAAAATAAAATATCATAAAGACTGTCGTAAATCTTACACAGATTCTCAAAACTATTATCATAATTTGCAATCAAACAGTAGCGCCGGTCCTTCAAATTATTGTGACAATAAACTTAAATGCGATAGTTTCAATATTAGAAAAATGAGTTTTTTGCGACAATAGTAAAAATAAAAAAAACAAGAGTTAAATAAAAATATGTTTAAACAAGTAATATAAATATTATTATGTACCTGCATAGTATAGTTGATTTTCTATTAGTTTATATTTTGTACTGAAACAAAATACGAATTTCAATTTTATGCTTATAAATAATGTTTAGGGTATTTAATTTTTGTCATAGAACTAAATTTTTAAGGTGTAGAAAAGCTACCTATAAAAAAAATAATAAAGCTGCCAGAAATAGAAATGACATTAATATGATATCTAAATTACGTGGCTATGAAGATGTTTATTTGCGTTTGATGAGAAAAAATTAAATTATGTTACAGCCACTACATCTCTGAAAGAAACATAAAATCGCACAAAAATAGGAAAACGGTTTCCGAACCTATCCGAAAATAGTTCAACAATATCTACCTCTTTTGCGAGTATTGGTAGTGATGTTCAGATAAATCTTTTACTTCCTAAAGAAATGTCCAAACTTTAAACTTTATAGTAGTTATGTAGTACAAGGCTTTATGTCAACCCAAAATTAATTTAACATGTACTTGTGTGAAAGAAGGCCTAAAATGTTGTAAGGAGTGTAAATCTCTTCCTGCAATAACATTATTAAAGATTTGAGGAAAAAAAATGAATTAAATTTATGAAAATACTAATAATGAAGCGCCTAAATAACTACTTACATATTACATTTTTGGTCTGGTAAAGAAAATCACCCACCGGGAAATGAACGATTTTTAAATTTGCAATGTAAAATATACTTTAAGTATTATTATTTAAGGCAAAAAAATGCGGATGATGGGGTTTTCACCAAGAAAAGAGCAATAAAAATTCTAAGAATTGGTCATTATTTGACATTTTATTTCAACTGTTTACAATTTACATGTAAGAAATACATGCACCGCTTTAAGACGTTTACAGTGTTGCTAAACGGAAATATTATTAATTTATAATAAAAAAACTTTGTCATTACCATTAGGATAAGTTTCATTAAATCAATTATCAATTACAAATATAATTGGGGAAAATAAAAAGCCGTTTTAACTAACCAGCAGTAATCATGACCGACCAGAACGGCGCATTTATAATAAAAAAAAATTCAATTTAACGAGGAAAACCTAACCGGAACTAACCAAAACTAGGTAATAGTTTGAAAGTTGTTGTTTGTTAGTTCTGGTTAAAAACAACCTTCAATAATAACAAAGTATTACAAAAAGTCTGGCAACATTGCTTATTCAAGCAGCATTTAGATATGCCAAAGAACGGCATCGTATCATCTCTTTATATGGAAAAAAGAGGTTTTATATATTTCGTTTAAAAGGACGTTTAACGAAACCCTAGTTTATATTTTATGTACTATTTTTCTTAAATTTAATTAAAAGACATAAAGCATCCGCAATTTTTTTTTGCTAAAATGATTAAAAATATTGATGTTTTGAATGTATAATCAAAAAATAACGAATCCCGTGGGTGGTTTTTTACCAGCAACCAATAAAAAAATTTAATAAACCTACTAATTAGGTGGGTAATTAATAACAATGATTGATATTTTTTGTATGGCTTTACAAAATCTACCCACCTGTTTTGGATATTTAAAATTTTCCTTTTCTAAACAACTTAAGCAGCCCTGATCTGCGTTTAAACCTGTTGATAAAATTTAACTTCTATACCCCACCGGACCGTAAGAAATCTTTAAATGGGGGTGTAAGCCAAGCGCGCAAAAATATGAGTTTCGCCGTTAAAAAATATCACTGACTCAATACTATAACAGGAATCTTAAAATTTTTATTTTAAAAACTTTTTTTAAACATTAGCTACAATTTGTACGTAGCATGTATATATAAATTTTCATTAATAAACTTTTTTCTCGATTGCCTAAAATTACGTTACTAAAAATAACAATTTTGAGTTTCGTACTATTTTAAAAAATTTTAAAAAAAAAAATCAGCTTCAAGTGGGACGTTGTTCGAAGCGTATTGTGTCTACTTTAATCTAAAAAAAAATATAACCTGATAGCATGAATATTATTAGAGAAATAGCAGTGGAGATGTTAAAAAACGTGTTTTATTGAAAACCGATTCTTTTTGGGTTTTTTCGAAATAAAAAAGTTCTCGACCACTAAAAAATGTCGTAAAAAGTGATTTCTTATACACGATTACCTTATTAAAGAATCCCACTAAGTCTGGTTTGGTTCTACGCCGGTTTTTTTTTCTCGATAACTAAGCGACTTTTCTTCCAAATTTTACTCCACTATATAGTTAGCGGCAAGATTCTGAATATCGTTTTGTAATTAGAAATCATAATTTTGCTTGAATTTGTTTGAGGTGTGTTTCGGGTTTAGGCATCCAGCTAACAAATGTTTTCATATTGATATTCGAATAATAGGTAAGGAGATGATGACAGGTTAGGTCAAACGATTTTACCCCGTATGCCATTGTAAGGATAAAAAGTTAAACCTAAGATTAGAAAGAAAATGGGATATTTAACCGTCATTCGTATTTGCATATACATAATAAAAATCGCATTTCCATTTGTCAAAAACTTAAATGTATTTGGTGATATTACACTGCATGCCTTTTAAAGGTTGGTTGGTTGATTTAAGCAGGGCTGGTCGCGTGCTCATATTTGCACCGCAGTCTACTGGGTATTGTGTTCCCTTTTGTTATAGAATTCCGCTTCCCTTTTATCAGGTCTAAAAGTTTCTACCAAGATGTTTGGGAAAGTGAATTCCAGTCTGTATGTTTCCGAACAGTATATGTCTTCTGTATTTTTAGGTGACAAATGTTGCGCAAAGCCTGCATGTTGTGAAACCGTTATGTATGCCCATTTCAGCTCACTGTTAGTTTGTTAGTTTCTT
>JAHBCN010018051.1:0-17578 GCA_019359885.1 Listronotus oregonensis
CATTAAATTCTACGAAAAAGTTGCTTTGGAAATGTTTTTACAAAAACTCAAAATTTTCATAGCAAAAAAGTTACAAGATTTTTAAAAAATGCACTTTTTTGAAAAACACCCTGTAACTCAGAAATGGTAACAGATATCGATGTGCGGTTTTTACCATTATGTTATTGACGAAAATTGAGCTCCAGACACCGACATTAGTTTTCATCTATCTTCTTTAAAAATGGAAGTTTCCCTTTAAAAGTGCCCAATTTGGCCCACCCTGTACACTCTGTATGTATCCCAAATCAGATCATCTTTAGAATATTGTTTTCATGTCTAGGAAATGGTGTCTCCTACAAAACTTAGCATTCTGGACTCCATTTACAGAAGAGCCGTTCGTCTTGGATTTACACACCAAATCTAATAACTTTATGTTAAACTATAACGAAGTTATGATATGGGTTTTAAAGAACGATATCGTTTAAAAGGAAGGTTATAAGACAGGTAAATATTAATATTTTATGTTTTAGGAGAAGGGTTTAATCAAGATTTGGCGTAACTTTCTATGTGTGGTATATGATTTTTTTGCATTAGGTCTTACGAATTATATAATATGTGGAAAGTTTTTCGTAATACACATGGGAATGAATAATTCGACGGCGAACATGATTGTGGTTTTGATGTATTAAACTGTATATCATTTTTGGTCCTTCATTTCATTACTATAATAAATTTCAATTTTTTACGTAAAGTCATTTTCGTGAAAAACGAATGAAGAATGAAAGGGTGTTGTATATTATTTTACGAAAGCCCTTAAATGACTATATTCAACTAAACCATTAATTTAAAAACAAAGTAGTTACAAATATATGACTTAAATTAGGAAAAATACGTATATCGAGTTTACAGAATACTTTTAATTAATAATTACCTTAGCTATTGTTGTTATACCTTACCTTTATCAGCAATCACTAAACCAAACAATAATAACCAGAAAAGTCTGTCATTCATATTGAAGTTTTATATGACCATTTCATTTACAACCATTTTAGTAGTGTTTTTGGTGTTGATATCCACGATCTCTAATTTAAGTAGTTTAAAACTTAAAAAATAATTTAATATTAGACTTAATATTCACCAACGTTCTTTTACCTAACTTTATTTAACACTGTATTTTAAACTTTTATTAGTTCTTTATTTCACTTTAAATTATAAAGTTTTTAAATTATATTTATTTTATTTTAAATTCGACCCTTTAGTCTTGAATTATGTTTTAAGTCGGATTTTTTTTATAAATAAATTTAATATATCTTTATTGTATCGGAAAACGTACTGGCACCAAATAGCTTTAAGAGGGGCGTGGAGCGTCGGTTGAGCGTCGCACGGCGTCTGATTCTGGATCTGTCGGCGTCGTTTTGTGAGATAAAGGATGCTGGGCCAGAGCCGTATTAATAATATTAAGTGGATACTGTAGAAGGTGGGCTGTATTTATGATATATTGTACACACAATAAGGGGGAAAGTTATTGACTGTCACTTTGGATAAGGAACAATTTTGTAGGGGCAATTTTATGATTGGTTATGGTTTTATGGTGCCTAAATATAAAATAATTACGAAAAGCTAATAAGTTTAGAATCCGTTTTGGTTTTAATTTGTCATTATTTTAAAAATCCTAAATTATCTTAAAATTTATGCCACTTGTAAGGGGGAAAAGGGGTAGAGAGGGTAATTACCCTCACAAAATTGTTTTAAAAATATTTTAGGGTGTACAAATAATTATATCCGCAATATGCTATAAAACGAATTAAAAATTAAAGGAATTTGAAAAAACCAAAATTATTGATCTTTTCTGTATTATTTTCTTGAAATGAAATGTTTATTTCATTTTGTGTATAGTCTGTCTCAAAGTATATCGCTAAGGCTTTTGACGGACAATACCCCAATAAACCTTTAACGATTTTATTACCTATTGTTGTTGGGTAAACCCATTATTTCATAATGGCAGGGTGGGCCAGGTATTTCTTGAGTATTGACCATTAGGTATATAAATATTTTGGCTAATATTTTAGTGGCAGTGTTGAATAACCGTTTTTACTGTGCGTTTTGAAAAAGTAGTTTTACGAGAATATAACTATGTCGCCTCGAAATCATTTGTCATTAGATGCAAAACGGTTGTGAAAATGTGTATGAAACTTTAATCAGTAAAGGACTAATTAAACAAGTTAAGAAAAAAAAGAAAACTAAAAATAAGGGATATTATTAAGTGAAGAATTGAAAAAACGTAGTGATTTTAATCTCACCGTATAGACAATAGTGATACAGACCTAATAAGAAGGAAAATATATTGTCTTTATGAAAGCGGAGTTGTTCCTCCTTGGATAAACTGAAAAAAAAACTAACAAGACGAAACCAATATAAATATTAGCCGTGCCACCCTCCATAGAGTTGTTTGTAAAATGGGATTTAAATACCGTAAAATAGACAAAAGACAAGTAATAATGGAATCGCACAAATTACGCACTTGGAGATTTAATTTCCTTCAAGAAATTAAAAGATATAGGTTAGAAAACAGATCCATAATTTACCTTGATGAAACATGGTTTGATATACACGACACAGTATTCAAAGAATGGGTTGATTCCAGTCAAAACTGTCAGATAAAAGCATCTTCAAATAAAGGAAAACGCATTACCATAATACATGCTGGTTCAAAAGACGGATTTGTCCCAAACTGCTTGCTGTTTGGGACAACAAAGCTTGGATTATCATGAGGATACAAGTGCAGAATTTTTTGAAAACTGGTTTCAAAATTATCTTTTAAAAAATATTTCAAACAACAGTGTTATTGTCATGGATAACGCAAGCTATCACCGCCGTCTGCTAGACAGAGCACCAGCTTCGTCAAGTTCAAAAACTGAAATCCAGGAATAATTGTTAAAAATGATATTTATTTTGAATGCAGTTACAAAACAGCGCAACTTTTGGAAGTCCTAAAATTCATATGCAATTAAAAACAATATGTATGTGATAATTTGGCTGAACAGGCTGGGCATACTGTCTTACATCTTCCTCCGTATGAGGTTAAACCCATAGAGCATTTGTGGAACCAAGTAAAATTAAAAATCAGAGCAGAAAATGTTACACCTACTTTAAGTCCCAGTGTTATAAATTTGATAAAAAATGTAATTACTAACATACCAGTTGAGGGCAAGGAAGTTTAAAGGTGTATGGAAGCCCAATACTGTAGAACAAAATTGTCCAGGCGTGCAGGGCAGCGGGAATCGGGGGATTGACCCCGCGGAGTTTGCGCAATGAATAGTAGGTCAGAGCCGGACTTCCATAATTCTTTGTTACTATCTATAAAGTTGACATTATCAAATGTCAAATTCAAGCATTCACTGTTTTTTTTTTTATTTTTACACAAAATTGTTGGTTATTAAACGATACTAATTGAATATTTAAAATTATTGTTTAATATTGGATTTTATATAGCTGATATAATATGAAAGAATAGATGGCACCACTTTACAGCCTTCATTTAAATGGTCGATATTTTTGGAATTTTGTATTTTTACCAAAAATCTTGGTAAATAAATAAAAACACGATTTTTAAAAATAAATTTCAAACATTGTATGATAGTTTCATGTACTTATCACCAATTTTGTGATAAAAGGAGGCAAGATAGTGTAAATGAGTTTAATCTTATCCTAAGATGGTGGTTGTACATTAAAAGTAAAATTTTTATAACTGCTTTTAGGCATATACTTTTCACTAATAACAAACATTCATGAGACAGAATAACAGTGGTTAATAATGTTTAGTAACCTTTGGTACCTAGGTATCCAATGTAATAGTAACCGTTAAATATTATGTGTCTACAGTATTTCGAGCTTAAAAAGTTGGTAATGTAAGTTTAAGAAACCAAAAATCTAATTTCTTTTTAAACAAATACAGGAAAAGCAAAAAGGAACTTTAACATAAAATTGTACTTTCTTTTATTCAATTAGAGGGACCTGTATAAATTAAAATTTGCCTGGTCTGCCCAGTAATTAATAATTTTGATCCTTTAAAAGAATGTACCAAATTATTAAATGAAATAAAAGTACCTAAATGTAAACCTTATTTCTTTTTAATAATCCACAGAAATACACACACATTGTGGAAATTATCTAAAAGATAGTTAAGATTGCCTTACTTTTCTCACTGCTATTTTCTATGAAATTTTCATTTTCTATAATTCATAATTGACATATTATTATTTATTCGGTTACCTAACATTACGTCTTATAAGAAGCACCTAATTTAAATATAAGAAATACTTACCTAAAGTAAATAATGCCGGGTATGTTACACTTGGATTTGCAAGACAAAACCATACAACCTCTAGTCAATTTGTTACGATATTATAAGTAACAAACAATAAACACAAAATTATAGTCACAATTAAATAAACACTAATCACTAAAATAAGAAGGTTTTTATCAATCCAAAAAACTTCTACAACCACAAAATATAATCACACAAAGCAAAATAATCGAAACTAATAGGGCTCTCATAAAAGTATAATGTGTTGCCTAACTACACACTGATTTATCAGTGTGTAAGTAAGCAACACATTAAATTATTTCGTGGGATTTCGTTATTGCGCAAAATCGGCGGGGCCAACTCTGACAGTTATTTTCAAACTGGGCTGGACATTTTTTGATCGAATGGGCCATAGCATTGGGCTTTCATACACCTTTAAACTTCCTTGGTTGAGAGCTGGAAAAATTCAGTAAAGCACATTATAAAAATTGAGGACTCTTACATTTCTATACAAAACAACATAAATCCTATTGTTATTAATCTCAATGATGACTGTGATAGTGAAACAAAATTAGATTTAGATTACAAATGTATATTTGTATAGATAATATAGTGAATGTTCTGTCCTTTAATACCTACTGATCAGCAGTTTTATTGTTGTCGGAAGGTATAATCCATAAAAGAAGGCAAAAGTTAACACGGTATACTTTGGAACAAACTATACCTTATATTTCTGATTTGAAACAAATCGGTTAATAAATGCCAAGAGCCGCCATTTTAAATACACCATTATCTCATTGATTTTCGGAAATAAAGATGAAAAATTTTAAAACATCTGCGAATTAAAATACCTGAGGGACTTTTAAATGGGACAATTTATTACTTCTATTCATTTCTTACAAAATTGAATTTAAAATTTTAATATATTTTTATATTCCCCAAAAGAGAAATTATTTTAATAACATAACGATACTTGTGAAACTGCTTGTAAAATTACAATAGGATGTCCCATTAATAAGTTGCTTGAGGTTACCTTAAAAATCACATTTAAAAACCTAATGAAGTCCTATCATCGAAAATTTTGGAATACAGTTCGAAAAAATGTTTCATTTAAGGGTGGTTTCGTGTTAATCTCAGAAATATCGGAAATAACATATTCAAACTTAAAAATATTTACCAAAAACTAATTTGGATAAGAGTTACAGCACTTTAAAGTAAGGCTAAAATTATATTTCTCGGCTCGTAGTAGATTATGTGTTATCATTCGTATTGTAATTACCATTTGTAAGTATAAAAACTAAAGATGATCCGGATTCGTGATCCGATAAAAAGAAATCGATTCCCTGAATTCAATTCTTTTTTTCCTTAAAGAGGAAATCGTGATTCGTATTGGTGATTCGATTCTTTAACGAGGATCCGGATCCGTAAATCGATTTCTTTTGAAGGATCTGTCCCAGCTCTGACCTATACCTATCTCGCCTCAGAAAAAATTTGTGTACAAATTTAAAAAAAATAAACTTGCGGATTTTTAGTTCGTTTTTACCATCTATTTTGCAATAAAAAAAATACCTTTAGAAAGATTTTCATAGGAAATTTTATTTTCTACAAAAAAGCTCTCCATATATATTTGGTAAAAATGGATAGATTTACATTTAAAAAGCAGTCTGAATTACTACAAACTAATTGTTAAAATATTCCTTTAAAAAAAATAAACCAACAAACACGGTATCAATTTTCCTTTGCCCTCTTAACGCCGCAGATTGATTCCGAAAACTCGAAACATCGTTTTATCTCTTCGAGAGGTGAAAGATCCAGTTTTACGTCTCAATTCGTTCACGTTGACCCGGCATTTCGGGCCCGGAAAATGGAAAAGCGTAAAGGCGGAAATGAGAAAATCGGAAAAATCATTGCTCAGTTCGAAATTCGCTTCGGATGTTTTACGACGACGGTTTCGAGAGAAGAATGAACGATTATTCGAAAAGACGGGGGAGACATATGGGGAAAATCAATTCTGATTTTCAAATTTACTACGTTTACATATTCTTTTTTTTTTGGCTTTGTTAAAAGTAATAAAAAAAATATATTGATAGAGACCATTTTTGACAAATGCCTTTGACAGATGCTATTTTTAGCAGGTGTCATATTTCAAAGATGTCATTTTGGCAAAAGTTATTTTTTAAAATTATACCAAAACAACAACATTTTTTCAATAAAAAAAATATATATAAAAAGAATTTTGGCACATTTCTCATTAACTACATATCTTAAAAATTGTGACCGCGGGATTGAGATGATTAAAATCAATTGATAAAAATTACGATTAAAATCATGATTTTAATCAGTATGATTTAAAATCATGAAAAAAAAATAACACCTAAAATTTATTTGTTCATACAGAAAATAAAACCCAGGCGCACTTTTAAATGGTTTTATTTATTATTTTATTAAAATAATCAAAACTAACAGCTGGTTATTACAAAAATAAAACTTTAAAAAATCAAAACGGTAATTGTCTCGAAAGTTGCCTCCTCTCCGATTTTGACCAAATTTGGTATAAGGAGGTTTTTTTGGGGCGCTGATTACGAATCTGAAACACAATATTTTATAAACACCTTTTGAGAATAGAACCTTATATTTTAATTTATTTTACACCTTTTTCCCATTAAATCGCGAACTTTCAAGTTCAAAGGCAGCAGCCATATTGCTAGTACTAGTGTATACATGGTTCCGGCCACGTTGGGGCGTGTGAAAGTGAAGGTTTGCAATTTAAAAAAAGTGGAAAATAAGATTTTTTGGGTAAAATTTTTTAAATATAACAAAACAAAGTTTTTTTTAAAAAGGGGGGGAGGCTTTCAAAAATTGGGTACAAATTTAAACTAAAAAAATTCTGGATTAATTACGGAGGAAATAGAATTTAAAAAGTGATTAGAGTTTTTAACTTGAATATGGAATTAAAAGCTAAATTTGACGAAAATATTTTTTGTTTTTTAAAGTACCCCCAAAAAACCGTTTGCCAAAAATTGGTCAAATCGAAGGTACTTCATTTCATACCCAATCACCATAAAAGGAATTTCACTGCGACCAGTCTGACTATGAGCAATTCCCTAAGTTACAGTTATTTTTTAATCAGGAAATTTTAAAAAAGTATAAAAGTACCCTTAAAAAAGTTGCTACAACAAAAATGTTATAAAGGTACTCTTCATACAAAATTCCCATGCAAAGAATTTCACGCGACCAGTCTGACTGTAGAAAATCACCCCCAAAGTTACAGTCACTTTCTATATGGGGAAAATTTTCAAAAATTTAAAAAGTACCCTTAAAAAAGTTGTTCCGCAACTAAAATTGTCACAAAGGTACTTCATTGCATACTTAATCATCATGCAAAAGGAATTTTACTTGCGACCAGTCTGACTATAGAAAATCACCCCCTAAAGTTACAGTCATTTTTTATATGGGCAAAATTTTTAAAAAATTATATAGTACCCTTTAAAAGTTTTTTCACAACAAAAATTGGTATGAAGGTACTTCATTGCATACCTAATCACCATGCAAAAGGAATTTCCCTTGCGAACAGTCTGACTGTAGAAAATCACAATATATGCAAAGTTTTAGGAAGTTTATAACTATAATATTTATACATAATTGAATTTTTAATCTAAATATCTAAATCTAATTCTGTTTCACTATCAGAGTCATCATTCAGATTAATTACAATAGGATTTATGTTGTTTTTTTATGGAAATGTAAGAGTCGCCTCAATTTTTATAATGTCCTGTAGTAAATTTTTCCAGCTCTCAACTGGTATGTTAGTAATTACATTTTTTTTACATTTTTATCAAACTTATAACACTGGGAATTAAAGTAGGTGTAATATTTTCTGCTTTGATCTTTGATTTTACTTGGTTCCACAAATGCTCTATGGAGTTAAACATACAGTGATACGGAGGAAGACGTAAGACTGTATGCCCAGCCTGTTCAGCCAAATTATCACATACATATTGTTTTTTAATTGCATATGAATTTGGGACTTTCAAATGTTGCACTTTTTTGTAACTGAATTCAAAATAAATATCATTTTCTAACAAATATTTCTGGATTTCAGAATGAATGAACTTGATGAAGCTGGTGCTTTGTGTAGCAGACGGCTGTAATAGCTTGCGTTATTATCCATGACAATAACATTGTTGTTTGGAATATTTTTTAAAAGATAATTTTGAAATCAGTTTTCAAAAAGTTCTGCACTTATAACCTTATGATAATCCAAGCTAGAATCCTTAATATTCTTTGAAGACAACTGCAAGCAGTTTAGGGCAAATCCGTCTTCTAAACCAGCATGTATTATGGTAATGCGTTTTCCTTTATTTGAAAGTGCTTACGTCTGACAGTTTTGACTGGAATCAACCCATCCTTTGGATACTGTGTCGTGTGTATCGAACCATGTTTCATCAAGGTAAATTATGGATCTGTTTTCTAACCTATATCTTTTAATTTCTTGAAGATAATTAAATCTCCAAGTGTTGTGTGTGCGATTCCATTACTACTTGTCTTTTGTCTATTTTGCGGTATTTAACCCATTTTACAAATAACTCCATGGAGGGTGGCACGGTTAATATTTATATTGGTTTCGTCTTCGTCTAGCTTCTTTTTTAGTTTATCCAAGGTGGGAATAACTCCCCTTTATAAAGACAATATATTTTCCTTCTTATTAGGTCCTGATCACTATTGTCTATACGGTGAGATTGAAAATCACTATGTTTTTTTCTTTGGTTCAATTCTTCACTAATAATTTCCCTTATCGATGATATTGGAGTTTTTGTAATTAGACAGGTTTCTTTTAAAGCTTCTTGTTTAATTAGACCTCTACTGATTAATTTTTCACAACCTGTTTTGCATCTAATGACAAATGATTTCGACGCGACATAGTTATATTCTGGTAAAACAACTTTTTCGAAACGCACAGTAAAAACGGTTATTCAACACTGCCACTAAAATATTAGCCGAAATATTTATATACCTAATGGTCAATACTCAAGAAATACCTGACCCACGCCTACCATTATGAAATAATGGGTTTACCCAATAACAATAGGTAATAAAATTGTTAAATATTTATTGGAGTATTGTCCGTCAAAAGCCATAGCGATATACTTTGAGA
The DNA here is from genome assembly GCA_019359885.1 of Listronotus oregonensis. Classification (NCBI taxonomy): domain Eukaryota; kingdom Metazoa; phylum Arthropoda; class Insecta; order Coleoptera; family Curculionidae; genus Listronotus; species Listronotus oregonensis. The sequence goes on from JAHBCN010018051.1 coordinate 9,441, forward strand.
CAGACTATACCAGAAACATTTTTTTTAGAAATAAATCAAACACGTTAATATTAATATAGCAAATATTTATTATATCTCGAAAAGTAAGACATTTTCTTATTTTGACATAACTTCATAAAATTAAAAATACACAATATAATGTAAAATATTTAATAAAATACAATAATAAATAACAATTTATTTATAAATTATGTGTATATAATTATTTTCCACCTAGTTTCAACTGCCTCTCTATATCTCTTATGTAATGATCAGGGACGTTGTTTTGTCTGAAAAAAAAATACAAAATTAATCTCAAGTAGCGTTTAGGACAAGTAATATTACAAAAATGCTTATAACTAGACTCAATGTGTACGCCACTGTCTTTAACTATTCTAAATAAACTAAATTAATTCCAAAAAATCTCATAAACCAGAATAACTCACTTTAATTTTTCAATTTTCTGCTTCAAATAATCCTCCACATTTTTATCCTTAAGGACGAACTCCATCCTTTGCGCTTTCCCATCTTCGAAACGTTCTTGCTGATAGTTGATTCTTTCTCTCTCTTTCTCGTTGATTTGCTTGAGCAATTCTTTTCTATGTCGTTCGATTTCTTCTTTTTTCTTCGCCAGTTTTTCCAGGTCTTTCTGGTGTAGTTCATGTTGTACTTTGGCTACCTATAAAAAATAAGGCCCAAGGATAATTTAGTGTATGTAGGAGTAAAAAATATACCGGTGGTGAGTCGCTGAGCGGAACATAGAGACGCGAGATATGTACCAAGTTTCAAAAAGTTTTAATAAGCGAATTTTGAATTATTCAATTAAATGTAATTGCAAAATGACCAAATTTTCGGTTCAGGTAAAAACAAACAGACACTAGTAAATAGTTATTTACATACAAGATCTGGTTTACTTTTTGGTGTAGAGGTGGTTTTAAATGGCCGAGGCGAAGCCGAGAACTATTTAAAACCTCTTAACACTTGAAGGCCCTTCGCATCGTGTAATGTACTATATTCTTTTGCTACTGTTCTATGTATCGCATAATTTAATAGTCTTAACGTCATGTTTTAATAGTGTTCTTCTGTTGCGGAGGATATATCTACTGAATCCTATAGTAATAAGGTGGAAATTTCAAAGATTTTTACACGAAATTCCTACCAATATTTCTCTAATGAAAGATAACAGTGAAAAATATGAATATTAACGTAGTTAAAGGTGATAACGATACCCCAACAACAAATTTGAAAACTCTTAATTCATGTATTATTCTCCAATTTCTTTGTAATTGCTCAAATTGCACAATTACTTTTAATGTTAATACCTAACCTAGTTTTAAAATATTTTGTCTAAATTAGTTACTTTTTATAAATAAATCCTAATATTTCTCACAAGCATATTTCCTTTTTTACTCTTAACTTTTTTGTCGAGCGCTGAAATATTACTTTCGTAGCCTAGCAACGCTTACTTAACCAGGTAACACGAAGGTTCTCTTCGTTATCATTCGCGTTGCTAGGACCACAAAGTTTTCTTATTTATACAGTAGTAGAAATATGAATGTTGTCCCTGGCATGAGGAAAAGTGTCAATAAATCAGTGACAGTCGGTATTTGAAAAAAAATATAAATTATTCAATCGACGAAAAAGTATTCATAATTAAGTGGCATTATACGGAAAACAGTCTTAAGCAGTATCTTAAATGTTTTCAGTTTATTTCCCCCCAAGCCCATTCCGTCCTTTTCAACTATTACACATATTGTCAGTAAGTTTGAGTCCAGAGGTACCGTAATACATAATTGTAAATATTCAACTCAGAATATCGAAAATAGAGCTAAAGAAAGAGAGAACAGTGATCTTAATATTCTACTGAGTGTGGAGGAAAACAAAATGTTTAATACAAGGGTTTTTGGGCAAAAGGTAAATAAACATCATACAACGGCATTGCACATTTTGAAAAAACACAAATATTATGAAGAGCGAAGAATGGCATTTTGTTTTGAAATGATGGAAAGAGCAAATAACGATAGGAATTTTAAAAGAAATATTATTTGTTTTACCGATGAATGTACATTCATCCTCAACAATGAACCAAATGTTCAGAATTGCCGGTATTGAAGCCAAGAAAATGAACATTTCTTTGTTCATACTCGGACACAGTATCCCCAAAAAACAAATGTATATGTGGGAACTATCGGACACCATATATTGGCCCCTTTTTTTATGGACTATGAACTGACAGCAAAAACCTATTTGGATTTATTTAAAATCAAATTGAATCCCCCTTGGAAAGTTTATTCGAAAAGATCAAATGATCTGGTACCAAATAGATTTTTGCTCTGCCCAAAACCCCCGTATGGTTAAAAATTCCCTTTGGAAAATCCTTTTAACGACAGTATTATTGGTTCACGGTACCGGATCTTTGGCCAGCCAGGTCCCGATCTTACACCAAGACTTCTTTCTGGGGGGTCACTTAAATAGTGTCATTTATAAAAGTGTATGAGAATCTAAACCAGCTAAAAAACGCTATTTCGTTAGAATGTATTAAAAGTTCACTATATCAACTTAGCAACGATAGAAATGAATTTTTTTTTGGGTTTGGGGATATTGTTTTTATTAATGGGTTTTGTTTGTTTTAATTATTAATTTTTTTGTAATTCTCTATTATTTTAAAAAAGTTATTTTATTTTATTTCATTTTTTTTCCCACACCTAGTAAAATATTAAGAGTTCGTTTTCTTTTTTTCGGACCCATTTTGATCATCTGAGTTAAAAATTAAAGGATAATTTTGCAATGGCTTTGGCTCGAATTTACTGACAATACGTTTAATGGTTGAAATGGATTTGATAAAAGGTGAAAATTTTTCAGATACTTTTGGTTTAATTAAATTCTGTAAAAATAAAGGGGAATTTTTTTGTATAATTTTTTATTTAATTAAAACAATAATAAAACAATTTTTAGTTTCTGATGATGGTTTGAAAAAATGAACGAAAAAAAACATTTTTTTTTAAAAAAAAATTAGAAAAAACCCCAAAAACAATAAAAATTTAATTTGCAAAGGGTCAAGAAAACAAAACCAAAAAATTTTTTAAGATTTTTGGTAATTTATTATTACACTTAATTGTTACATTAAAATAAAAGGTTTCATAAAAAAATAATGTTAACTGTCTTTTATAGATTTTAAATTTAGAAATTGAAATAAAAAAAAATTGGGGGTTAATGTAAACTGCAAACCTACTATGCGGAAAAGTTAAACAATATTTCAACTACGACGCAGTATATCCAGGATTATACGGACTTAGCAGGACTAATTTGGACGGATTAGGCTCCCGACTAAAATTTATCTTCCGTCTTATCCCGATGTTGCGAGAAATTAGGTCGGACTTAAATTTAATATTAAAATTTAATTTAAAACAAAGTATAATAAACACACTGTAATTTTTTTATAATCTGTTCAAAGACACTTCAATAAAAAATTTATAGCATTGGTCCAAAAAGTACATTTTTTTGTATGTGTGTACATGAAACTATACGAAATTCCATGTAAATTTTGAGGGGGTTAATTTCCTCTACATTTCTCACAAAAAATGTACGATAACTTTTTGAAAAGACCAATCTGACAAGCCCTTGTGCCAAATTTCAAAAAAATTTAATAGGCGAATCTTGAATCATTTAATTAAATGTAATTGCAAAATTACCTAATTTTCGAATCAGGTAAAACCAAACAGACATCAGCTACCAGCAAACAATTTGTTATAAGGCTTTGTTAGTGATGAGCAAAGCAAGACCAAGACCAAGACCGGGCTAGTCTTGGTCTTGGTCTTACATTAAGAAGGTCTTGTTCAGTGCACTAGGTCTTGGTCTTGAAGATGTTGCTGCAAGGACGCTTGCTGGTCTTGCTTTTGGTAGTAATAATTTAAAGTAAGTAATCTTGAATAAAATATATTTCTTAATACTTAAAAAACTAGATAAAAATGGCATTATAATTTTTGGTAAAATATTAAAATATACCCATTTTAGCTTTTGTGTTTAGATTATTTGATTAAAAAGCTTTATTTTAATTCAATTAAGACACAACCTGCTTTTATACATTTGGTGGCACATAGAAACATTTTAGTGAAAAGGTATTTAAATTTTCTTTAAAAGACCCCTATAAAGAAAAAAAAAATCCCGTTTACTGGTGAGCAGAAAAAAACTTTTAATATCAAGATGTGAAATTTCCGTGACAATAATTTCAATATGTAAAAATTGGTTTCTGCTTCAAAAAAAAGTTATTTAGAAAACTTTTTTTTCCCTATAACTTTTATCTTTAAATAAGTTAACATTTTCCTAAAAATTGGCACAAATACTTTATAAACATTCTGCATAGACAAGGTGGCTCAATAGTGTGACAAAGCTCGATAATATCCGAAACCGTTCATAATGGTAAAAAAAATGAATATACAAAAATTATAGAAAAAAGGGGGTAAATGTAAAATTATTTTTTTTTTTTCGGGAAATTTTTCCCAAAAACCACTACCACTCAAGAAAACTTTTATTTTTAGCTTTTAACCTTAAAAAAAAAAGAAAAATTATAACCAAAAAATTTTTTAAAAAAATTTGGCCCCCGTATATTTTTGCTGAAAAATTTTTAACTGTCATATAGGTACAATTCCGGGGTTTTGATGGTTTTTTATCATTTTCGGTTTTGACAAAAAAAGACGTCATCATTATTTCTTTTGGCATTGTTTTGACTTTTCCCTCTAAAAACCCGGGAAATGAAATTTAAAAAATTTATATAAAAAGAAATTTCCCATAAAAATAAAAAATATATTTTTTATTAAACCCACTTTTACATTTTTATCTTAGTTTAAATGAGCAATCTAATGATGCCACTTCTTACATAAGTGGCATCACTGAAAACCTAATTTAAAAATAAAAACAATTTGGGGAAAAAGTAAGTAATTTTTTAGCTTCTAAACTTTTAAATTTGGTTTTTTTCTGTCGTAAACGGTTTTGGGGATATCGAGCTTTTGTTGGACCATTAATCCAATCTTATTATTTTTGAAACATGTTACTGGGCCCCATAATTTATCGTTTTTAGATAATTTTATTAAAAAACAATTTAACGGTTTTTTATTATTTTTTAAAAAAAAAAATTTTTTACTCTTAAAAAAATCGCCTTTTTGCAGTTCTCGACACATTTTTTTTCATGTCTGTATTTAAATACCTCTGTATATTGAATATAAAAAATTTAATATTATAATTTAAAAAAAAGACAAAAAATGCAAGAGTCTTGCCCGGTCGGTCTTGGTCTTGCCTAGTCTTGCACCCCTCGGTTTTGGGCTTGGTCTTGGCCCTTTCATACCCCTTCCCTTTGGGCTTGGTCTTGCAAACGAGAAGGCGGCTTGGTTTGGTCTCGGGCTTTGGGCTTGCTGCAAGACCAAGACCAAAAAACCCCGGGTCTCGCTCATCCCCTAATGGATACTTTTTCGTCGTTGAATAATTCATATTTTTTTTAATTACCGACTGTTACTGGTTTATTAACACTTTTCCTCGTCGGGACAATATTCATATTACTGGTGTCTTTTGGTTTTACCTGAACCCGGGAAAATTTGGTAATTTTGAAATTTAAATTTTTAAATTAAATAATTCAAGATTCGCTTTTTAAAAAATTTTTTGAAACTTGGCACGGGGGCTTGTCAAATTGGTGTTTAAAAAAGTTATCTTCTTTTTTTTGAAAAATGTACAGGGGGGGCCAATAATTATTTTAAAATTTAAAAGGGGATTTCCTATGCACCACCCGGTATACAGGGTGCCACAGATTCGAGTGAAAGCAGGGGATCTCGGAAACCGAAAAGAGATACGGAGTCGGTTAAAATTAGGGAAAGTTGCGCTTTTGGGTCCCTAACAAATCCCGGGTTTAGAAAGTTGAAAAATTTCCCGAATTTCCCGGAGATATCCGGAAATAACCAAAAATTTGCAGAAATCTTTTTAAATTTTTTTCTCTGACGTTTTTTAAAAAGAGATATGGAAAAAAAAAGACACTTTCTTATGGTCACTATTTAAGCTCTACAAAACCCGTTGAAAATTTTCCGTACGACGTTTCGTTTTCGCTAAACCATCATCAACTTTATTTTTTAAAGGGGCCCCCAATTGTTTTTTGGTTTTTTTAAAAGTTAAACCCCAATTTAAAATGGTTAAAAAAATTTAAAATTTTTCTTTAAATTAAACCCCATATTTTTCCATTAGAGACAATGAGTTTGACAAAGAACGAACACTTATAGGGGCGTTCCATATTTGTAAATAAATATTAAGGTTATTTTCATTTTTTTTAATTTGGGGTAATAAGGGGTTTAAAAAATTAAATAAAAAAAGGTCCGTATTTAAAAAAAAAATTGAAGATGGTTTAAAGAAAAAGAAACGTCGTAAAAACCCTCAAAGCTGTTTTTTAGAGCTTAAAAGGGGGCCATAAGAAAGTGTCTTTTTTTTTTTCATATCTTTTTTAAAAAACGTCAGGAAAAAAAAAAAAACGAAATCAGCAAATTTCGGTTTTTTTTTGGATATCTCCGGAAATACTCGGAATTTTACAACTTTCTAAACGGCATGTTGTTAGCCAACCAAATGCCAACTTTCCCTAATTTAACCGACTTCCTATCTCTTTTCGGTTTCCGAAATCCCCATGCATGCACTCGAATCTGTGGCACCCTGTATAAATAAATCGAATTTATACCTTTTTAAAATCTTCCTCATCCCTCGCCAACGTCCTGGCTTGTGTTTTTCTTATATCGTCAATTTGAATGGCTCTTGCTTCGTGAAGGTCCGCAATCATCTTCTGTTTCTTAAGTGCCGCTTTTTTTTCTTGTTCTCTCCACTCACGTTCTTTCTGTTTGAAACAATAAAGACATTTTTCAGTAACAGAAATACCTTAAACCGAATAAAATTCAATCGAAATTTGCTGTATATACCTCTTCCTGAGATCTCAAGGCGTTCATTTCGTCCAGGGCCGCCTGCAAATCTTGGCTCTTCTCCTGCAACGCTCTCAATCTCGCTATCTCTTTTTCTTTTGCCGCCTTAATAACAGCTTTTTCTCGTAGTAGGGCTTCTTCTCTCTCGGCTTTTTGCCTCATAAACTCTTGAACCTAAAAATTATTTTCTAAAGCGTGTAAAAAGAACATAATATACTATGTTCTTTAAATGTTACAATAGGACCCTTAAACATGTTTTTTTTAATTGGCTAAAAAAAACCGTTTGTATAGTCTGTCTCAAAGTATATCGCTATGCCTTTTGACGGACAATACCCCAATAAACCTTTAACCATTTTATTACCTATTGTTATTGAGTAGGGGGGCCAGGGATTTCTTGAGTATTGACCATTAGGTTTATAAATATTTCGGCTAATATTTTAGTGGGAGTGTTGAATAACCGTTTTTACTTTTTTTGAAAAAGTTACGAAATTAACTATTCGCGTCGAAATCATTTGTCATTAGATGCAAAACAGGTTGTAAAAAATTTGTATGAAACTTTAATCAGTAGAGGACTAATTAAACAAGAAGCTTTAAAAGAAACCTGTCTACTTACAAAAGCTCCAATATCATCGATGAGGGAAATTATTAGTGAAGAATTGAACAAGAGAAAAAAACGTAGTGATTTTCAATCCACCCTATTGACAATATAAACAGGATAAAAGACAAAAAACCAACCAAAACCGCTTTTTAAAGAAAAACCTGGATCACTTTTTACAAATGCTTTTTTGGGGGCCCGAGGCCCAAAAGTTTCTTCCGGTTTTTAAAACCCCGGGGCCAGAATTTTTTCGGCCAAAAAATTTTAAAAGCTGCGATTGCGATTTTTTCGCAACTCGTCCGTTCCCGCTAAGGAAAATGTAAATAATCTGCAAGTCTAAATTTTAATTACATGTATGTATGTAATGATTGTAATGTCTATGCAACATTTTTTGTTTTTTCCCCTTTTTTTTAAAATTTTTTCTATTTTATTCGGTGTTAAAACCAACAAAAACCAAATCGCCATCTGTCGTTTACCCAAATTTTTAAAAAACAAAATCGCATCGCAGGTTAATCCCTATTAAAGACTCCCTCCAGTTTCGATTGCAATTAAAAAACCCGCTTTGCTCATCTCTAGATCAGGAGAAAAAAATATTATCTTTATGAAAGCGGAGTTGTTCCTTC
>JAHBCN010018052.1:0-17575 GCA_019359885.1 Listronotus oregonensis
ACGACTGCAGAAAATAAGGATTAATAGGGTTTTTTATTTTTTTAATCTTTTATCTTTTGACAGGACTGTGTGAAAATTTTTCATATGCCATGTGAAAAGTTTTCCCCCCCTTATGTCAAACAAAATACAAAAAAAATCATATTGAAAGACAAAGGGGAAAAAAAAAACAATTTTCCTTGCACACAGGGGAAAATAAATTTTCAAAGTTGTTTAGCGTGTGCCCCCTTTTTCTAAAGCAGTCGTAAAAAAAAGTATGTACAACATATGCTAAATTATGCAACCACTCCTTAACATTTGTAATGGGTTGGAAACACTTGTTTTTTTTTGTAGTTTGGGAACATTTGTTTTTAAAAAGTGACAAGGAGAAACTGTCAGTAGTTAGTCTTGATTAAACTTTATGTTAAAACATCGGCGTTTTATTTCTTCAACAATTCCCCATATCCCAACTTAAGGCCTTTTCAAAAGTGGCTTCGACTATTGTGGTCCGTTCAAAATCCTAACCTCAAAGAGGCAAAGAGGCGCTCAAGCTTCAAGCAAAGCCTATATATCTCTCTTTGTTTGTGTAGCTACAAAAGCCATACACTTAGAGCTGGTTTCGGATCTAACTAGCGACTCCTTTCTGGCTAGTTTGCGAAGATTTATGGCAATGCGAGGTAGAGTCTCATCTTTATTCCGATCAAGGGACCAACTACAAAGGAGCTTCCCGTGAACTTTTGTTGCTAGCAGAAAGCATCTGCTTCAAAACTATCTATCAAGTGGCACTTTAATCCGCCCGGTGCACCCTATTTTAATGGTCTCAGTGAAGCCGGAGTAAAGGCGGTCAAAACGCATCTTTATCGTGTCATCGGCGATCAGCTTATGTCTTACAAGAGTTCTATACACTTCTCACCGGCAATGAAAGCCTCCAAATTCTCGACCCTTGTGTCCTTAGCGAGGATCCTAACGATTTTACCCACTTACACCAGGCCATTTTCTGACCTGTGAACCAATCACCTCTTTCCCAGAACCTGATTTATCTGAGATTCCCTCAATCGCCTCAACCGCTGGCAACTTTTACAGCAGATGCAAGGGGATTTCGGGAAAAAAGGTGGGCTAAAGAATATCTGCATACACTGCAAACTCGTTCTAAATGGACAACATCGATACCTAACATAAAAGAGAACACCTTAGTTTTAATAAAAACGAACAGCAACCTCCGGGAGAATGGGCTCTTGCACGCGTAACAAAACTTCACCCTGGTGACGATGGGGTGGTACGTGTTGTGACCCTTAGGACCCCATCGGGAACCTTTCAACGTCCCGTTGTAAAGGTTTGCCCTTTACCGGAGTACTAAGGCTCATTTTTTGCTCATCAATTTTTTTGAATTTTTGTTTTATTTTACGTCTGGTTAAGAGTTTTATTGTTAATTTTTTTTTCTGACCGGAACAGTCAATTTTCTCCACAGTAGAATAGAAAAACTATCATGTCTTTGGTGGATGGAATGTTGGAAACTCACTCGTTTCCAAGCGTTATATATTTTATTTTAGTTTGTTTATTAATTTTCCCAAATTAAAACAGATTCCTTCGAATTTAAATATGCGCGCTAATTTCCATACGCACAAGGTTCCGGTGCATATCCACCTGATCCTGCGCTTTGACCGAGCGCTACGACACTTTTGCAGAAAATTCGGCAACGGTCAACGGCCAACGGTCACGTTGTGTAAAAAACAATAATTAATAATTACAGCCCATCGGCTACTGCTTTTTTGTGAATATCATCGTTATCATCTCCGGAGACATCGGGTACATCCAAGACCACGCAGCCAAAGAAAAAAGATAAAAAGGGTGCACCCTCAGCGAAGACCTTCTATAAGTCAAAGCTGAGTGCATATTTGGTTCTTTGTGCGTGTCTTTTAAAAGGTTAATTAATCAACAATCAAACTTTTAAAAATATGTCCTTCGTAGTATTCACCAAGTCTCTCGGCGACAACGACTGTTTAATAATATGCTTAATAATAACTAATTTTAAATAGATAATAACACTTATTACCCACCAGTGAGTAATGATCGATTACTCACGGGTTATTACTCACGGGTTCGATTACCTCTACATAGTAGCATCAAACGCACGTATACATGTCTTTAAGAGTCAATAAGCACTGTCTAATATATGTAAGTTTCACAAAGTCGACCTTTAATAATTGTCAATATCGAAAAAAATAAGAATTATATTAACAAATTTTATTTAACTGAATAAAAAAAAAGTTTATCTTTCTGACTGATATAAGATAGTGTATAAAAATAATAGTGTGCTTTGCCTGACAGAAAAATTGCTGGTTGACGTCTGTTTTCACGGTACTATGACAACCAATGTTATTCACAACTGACGCCATATATTGATTTATAGAATATATTAAAAGTTTTAGTTTGTTTAATAAATACCTAGGAAATTTTTTGTAAAAATAACGGCTAAAATCAGTGACGATGAAATGGAAACTGGCACTCCACCCGAAATTACAAAAGCAGAGAACACGGCGTGCTACAATTTATTACCAGAAAAATTAAGAAGCAAATACGAAGCCGTTTGTAATGTAATTAATATATTTATTAATATTCATATCTTAGTATCTCTATCACGAGGTTTGGTAATTAAGGTAAAATTGTAAAACAAATTAAAAATTACTTGGGCAGGTGGATTTCTCCCTTTCTCTCATGTACTTTTTATAAGAAGTACCGAAAAATTTAATTAAAATGCAGCTCTGATAAATCATTGAAAAGGTAATCTAAACAGCTATGTAACTCACTGTATAAAAGATAAGTCTTAGAAAAACTATAGTATTCTACTCGCATGTAATAGCTATTACTCACGATAATGAAGTTTGCGTCATGACCCGAAGGCGAGTGACGTAATTCATCATTGAATAATATACTATTACAAACCCAATTTAAATTACAATTATTATAATTTTAAGAGCAAAATTCACAGAAAGTATTATTTCTCTAATAAAATTATAACGAACCTTTTAACGCGTAAAAATGTGTTTAACGATTCCTAAATTTTATACCTTTTACCCACTGGCCGAGATTTACAGTGACCCAACTGTCCCCTAAATAAGCTTAAAATAAAATCTTAACAGTGCCTTTTTATACGTAATTTATTTCTTCGGTGGTGCTTTTATAGAACATAAAGTAGAAAGTACATCGTTAACCTGGTCATTTCATAAAAGTTAAATTGGATTTTTATTTTAGGGCAATTTTCGATTTTTCCCATGAGCAAACAATGTTGGAAAACAGGACTATTTATACATATAATTTTTGAGAAATGGTTTTCTTGTTTTTAACAATTTAACAAGATATAGTTTTTATTTGCATAAGTACTTTCAAATATAAATGTATGTACATATTTAGCAGGACAATAAAAAAGATCACATTTCCCGCTTACTTATAACATTTTTATTATATTCAAAATCCGTGCTGGTGTACTTACGCCCATTAAAAATGTTTAAAAATTAAGGATTTTACAAGAAGTTTATTTATAAATTATTCTTTAAATGTGACGGCACATCCCCATGTACATACGATAAATTACTTTAGTTCGTTTAACTTCCGATAACACTGCACAACAAAATTGCAACTTTTGCCTGATAAATGTGTTGTTACTTGATGTTTACTAATTTAATGTCACTCATTCTTAATATACCCTTGTTTTTTTTTTGTAACAGCTCTTGTTTAGGAGTTAAAGCTATCACCAAAAACTCACTCACAATAATAATATTAAGTATTCTTACTATAATTTGATAGGGCATCATCAAGGAGAGCTTGTGTTTGAATGTGACAGCGTTCGTAATTAAGACCTACAAAAATTACTGGGAATAAAAGACAAGCCTTGGATTCCGCATAAACGTTCGCTAAGTTTCTATGTTTGTGAACAAATAACAAAAGGAACAGATTTAGGTACAAAACCGCTAGATCTGAATGAACCCGTGAAACCCGACGACTGTTATTTTTATTTATAAAAATAAGGGGGATTAAAAAAAAAACAATTTAAATGGTAATACCCTTTCCCATATGGTCGGACATAGACGTTTTTTAAACCCTAAAATACTACCTGAACCTTAAGCTAGTACTTCCGGATGAGTCTATTAGTCCGGGAAATTCCCCGTTAAATGTTTTTGGGAAGTAATAAATCAAGATGAACCTTTGATTCTTTTAGAAACAGACAGAACAAAAAAAGTGTCGGAAGGGGATACTGAAAACTACAAAAGGGGGGTTTTTTTACCCCATTGTTTTACACCTCAAAAAAATACATTTTGAAAAAAAAATTTTTTTTTTTTTTTTTAAGGCCCCCTATAGGTTTTTAACCACTAATTTTTAAAATATAAAGGGGAAATTATTTTTATTTTTTAAAGGGTTTTTTTAATTTTTTTTTTCCCCTCCCCCCCAAAAAAACTTTTGAAAAATTTTTTTTTTTTAATGGTGCATGGTTTTTTTTTAGACCACTGAATGCAAATCTAATACCAGGAATAATAATAAGAGGGGTTAGTTTTGGTTAGTATTGGTTAGTTGGGGTTTACTTTTTTCTAAAATTGCCTTTTTTTATTTGTAATGATAATGTGGTTTATTGGGTCGTTAAATTCAAATCTCAAGTCAGAAACGATAATCATGGGTTGGATGAATTTCCCGAAAAAAATGAATTTTTTTTATTTTTTTGAATTAAAATGTTTTAAATTTTTTTTTGTTAAATTGAATTTCTTTAAAACTATTTTTTTTCTTACAGGTCTTAAAATTCTTTTTTTATAAACTTAATGTTTTTTTAATTTTTTTTTGCTTTTTGTTTCATTTTTTTTTTTGTTGGTAGCATTAATGCATCAAAAATAATAAAATTCAGATTTAAAATTTTTTTTTAAAAAATAAATTTAGGGGCCCCTTTTGGCCCTTAAATGTAATTTTTAATAATTTTAAATTTTGGAAAAAAAACCTATATTTTCCATTAAAAATTTTAAAAAACCAAATGTATTTTTTGGGTGAGGGCAAAAAAGGTGTATTTTCAAAACCCCCAAAGTAATTTTTAAATCATATTCCTTTTGTGATCAAAAAACCCTATCTTACTAAAAAAGGGGAAAATTTTTTAGCGAAATGTTTTCAGGGGTGTAGGGAGTAAAAAAGGGTGAATTTAGCCCTTCTTAGCCCTCAAATATAATGTCTAATTTAGGGGTGTAGGGTGTAAAAAAATGAGGTCAAAAACACGACCTTTCGTAGTATCCAATAACCCTTTCCGACACTTTGTAGTTGATATGTTTCTAAAGAGCATGCAAAAGGTTTCATCTCGATTCATATATACTTCCACAATCATTTCTAGGTTTAAAGTATTTTTTTAACAGATTTACCCGTATTATATGCATATTGAGCTGATAACCGACAGTAGTCATACTTATAGTGACTTTGTATGCGACCTGGAAACACCAAAACCGTTCAACCAAATTAATTTAAACAACCTTATCAGGGATCTGGGACTGTCTAAATTTGCTTCAGAAATTTTGGCTTCTAGGCAGAAAGAAAGAAACTTTGTAACAAAAGAAAATAAAATTTCTTATTACTGCAAAAAAGAACAAAACCTTCTCAAATATTTTGCTGAAGAAGACTACTTCGTATTTTGTAAAGATGTATCTGGTTTAATGGCTGCAATTGGATTACAAAATTACGTTTCTAGTAGGTGGCGTTTATTCATTAATTCATCAAAACGAAGCCTTAAATGTTCTCTTACACAAGGCTAAAAAAAGAATATACAACTATTGCCCTGGTGTTGGACAAAATTAAATGCGTTGAACACAATTGGCTCATATGGATTGATTTAAAAATGGTGAACTTTCTTTTAGGCCAACAAGGTGGTTACACAAATTATTCCTATTTTCTTTGCTTGTGGGACAGTAGGGCTAAAAATCAACATTGGATTAAAAAAGATTGGCCTACTCGGGCAGTATTAGTTCCAGGACAACAGAACGTATTAAACCCACGATTAGTATCAAGGGATCGTATAATTTTGCCACCATTACATATAAAACTAGTACTTATAAAACAATTTGTAAAAGGTCTTGACAAAAATGGAAACTGCTTTCTTTTTCTACCAAAAAAGTTTTTAAAACTGACAACAGAAAAGATAAAAGCGAGAAATTTTGACTAACAAGGATTTTCTTAAATTAAGATTTAAAATCTCCTTTACAATCCTAGTAGTTAAGACATGTTATCAGACCAATGTTGCGAAGTTCGAAAACATTTTACTCACGGAAAACAATTTTAGCTAATTTAATAGAAAAGTGTTTTTTTTTCGTATTTCTACGTGAATTATATTTGACACATTGATTCAGAAAGTTAATGCCCTTGGTTACAAATGCAATTACCAAATGAGGCGACTTTTTCTGTTTTTGGTAATGTTATTCTTAAAAAAAAATGTACAGATTTTAGTTGATGAAGCCATTTTTAATAATTATCGTCTAGTGATCTATATTTTAAGTCATGCGACAAACTAAGTGGGCAAAATTTTGTTAATTATTTAATGTATCCGTTTTTATAAAACATATAAAAATTAATTTTTAATATTATCAATAAAAAACGTTAATTGGTATATTTGACAAAAACACTTTTCAAACACAAAGACACAAGACAGATACAATATACTTTATCTCCATTAGCTTTATTTAATATGAGGTGAGACTTTTTGACCTAAAAATGTATTAAAAGGCCAAGTACTATAAAAAATTGCTTTAAAAGTATTATATTAATTATAATTTTTATTAATCTCGTTATATTTTCGATTAAAAAATTAAAAAGTTTAATTCGAAAAAAGTTCTTTTTAAAGACCTGCATAAGATAAGATGGAACATTTGTTGTCCATTCTAAGGCTTTCATTCTGTATATAGATATTTGCGCCCTGCCCGTTATTGCCTCAATGAGAAATTTATTCTCTCAGAAACTCATTATCAATTTACGCGTCCTTAACTTTTTTGAGTTCTTAAGGAAAAGAACCAATAAAACCCATATTAAAGGACTCTAAAACTATTTAATGTATTTTATAGCACTGTTTAGGCATTTATTAGAAAGAAACTAAAATTGTTAAATCAGCCATTTTAAGTTTTTATGTAAGCCCTTATTGAGAATAAAAGAAATTCATCTTTAACTTGCAAATGTTTGATAAAGTAAATAAATCATGACTTGATAAAAGTGTGTAGTGGATTTACCGAAAACTCAATAGAGGGTAACCGTCGTAGAATACCATTTGCAGGCAGTTTTCAGCAAATGTGATTGTTTTTACATCGTAAGAGTGTACTTTTTCTATAAAAATTAGTTCAGTGACTAAAGATACATCAGAAAAATCGAATTAGACAAGTCTCATTAGCTCTTCATCTTTAATTTTATCAGATTCAGATAATCCAATTTCACAGCCTTTTAAATAAAACAAAGGAAAGAATGTACAATGACAAAAAATGCAAACAAATAAAAAAGCTTTTAACCTTAGTTTTGTGTCGTATGTTTATGTTTTTTTAACCTAATTTTTTTAGTTATTATTGGTAAGCCATATTTTAAATAATAGAGGTATTATATTTGTTTGTCAATTTGGTCAGCTTTTTTTATTATATTTTTTTAAATCCTTTTCAATACACGTAAATATCGTTAAAAAAACCAAATCGCATTGAACTTGATTTAAATCGCCTAAAATACGGGATAGTTTTTTGGCGTTCAATTAAATCTTTAACTGAATCGAAAATGTGTATGTCGCATTTTTAAAGGATTTAGGTTAATCTGATTGGTAAGATGAATTGATTGAAACGATGTACCCTTTCTCAATAATTTTTAATATTATTCTTTGTGCACGTTTAAAATTCAAATATCTGGAAAACCTTTGAGCTTCTGGAGCTAAGTTAGGAGTAACTGTTTTGGGTAAAACTAAGCAGATAATAAGTACCAAGTACCAAATTATTAAAAATAATAATTTTAAAAAGTTTAGCAAAATAATAGTACTGCCCCATAAGAGTAACCAGTGGTAGAGATCGAACGCTGTTAGAATAACACCGATACGTCACGGTTTTATACGGGTTTGCCATATGAGACCGTGACGTATCGGTGTCTTTCTTACAGCGTTCGATCTCTAATTATCAGTTTTGGTTAGTGTTCTAACTGCAGCAACTTTATTTTTAATGAAAAATACAATTTGACAAGAAAAATTCTTAATTCTCAATTTTCTTTTTACGGGCTAGGTTTGTCATAAAAATGGGACCATTTTGGATCTATGATTTTAAAAAAAAAATTTCTTAATTTTTGCCCAGGTATCTTTCATTAAGCAAAGTCTCCTATTCTTGGACACACTCTGTATGTTAGGTCTCGTCTTAGTTGGCCTACTCTGGGGGATATTTCTATAATACTTTTATTTTTTACGATTTCCTTCCTATTTCACTGTAAACGAAAATCAATTTTGCCTAAAAAGGTTTTGTCAACCTAGACCTATATATAAAACAAAAGAGCGCGCGACCGCCGCGGTCCTTGATGGTTGCCTAATCATTTAAAGAAAAAAAAAAAGGTTGATTTTCATTTTTAAAAGGGAAACACGAAAAATTTTTATTTAGTAGTTCTTGTGTATTATTAAGTCTGATGCAACTTTTTCGAAAATTTTCATTTTTTCGTAGAAAACTTTAAAATCAACAACCGTAAATTTTAACATGCCAAGAGATATGTTATTAATTTAGGTAATCCGAGGATTAAATTTTTGGTCCTTATTTTATTTTTTATTGATTTGTTTTTTTTTTAAAATATGTTAAAAATGTGTTTTGAAAATAACTTTTTGTGCCCCCCTTGTTGCATTTTTTAAATTTTTTATCCGGTTATCCTTTTCCCACCGTTACGCGAATATTTTCGGAGGTGTACTAACTAAGGACAAACCAGCGCAATGGGTTACTTTTGGATTCTGTGAATACTTTCAGAATTTCCTTTTAACAGAATTGTACAAATATAATTTTTCCCATAAAAAATCCCACTAAAGAAAAGAAAATTTAAAAAAGTTAATAATTTTAAACAAGTAAAATTTATTTAAAAAGTTAGCACCCTTGCTGAACACTAATTTTTGGTAAAAACAATATTATAAATTTGTAGTTTTAAGAATAGTTTTATACTACCAACCAAAACGTTGTTTATCATTAACAAATAAAGACAATATCCAAGATTTTAGTGTTATTTAAAAAAAATGTAAATTTTTATACTTTATAAATAAGGCTGTAGATTGGTTTCAGAATTTACGATTTTTTTTTTTACATGATTATGAAAAAAAATAAATCAAAACTACTTTTCAGATAAAAACATTTTAAGCCCAACTCTAATATTAACAGTGATATCATTGTGGCAAACCGGTGAAACGATCACACGCGGGCGGTTGCACAGCAACGGCAGATGATATCCGTCGATGTAAGACGCTTCTTTTAACTGCATTACGACGTAGGACACGTCGTTGATAGATAAAAGTAATTCTCAACTGAGATATAAAGTGTGTTTAAATTTTTTTCTACGAGCGTGCGAGAAATGGGTTTTCCCACATTATTTTCTGTGTGGGAAGACATTATTACCGCACCAGTGCAGGAGGGTATATTATTTCCACACTAGGGCGGGAGGAGTTTAAAAACGTTAAATGAGGCGTTGAAAACCAGACCGGATATCCAATTAATGACCTAAATGGAAAAAATGGGATTAAAAAAATGTGTGGTTTTTTAGGTGAAGGTTTTCTGAAATTGGAAATGCATATTAATGCAGTATTTAAAATTTTGTATGTGTGCGTTCTGGCTCTCAACGCCTAAAATAATAAGTGTGACGTTGAATAATTGTATTGTTGATTTACCAAGTTACCTTGGGGTTTCTATGATGATGAGTTTTAATTGACTTTTAAAAATTTCAAAGTGTCAAGTAAATCTTATATAAAATATGGATCACAAAATTTCCCGCAAGATTTTTCTTTCCCTGCTAATGGGTTAAAAATTATACCGAAAAAATTTGCTCCTAGGTATGAATAAGAATATTCGTTTTTCAACGATTGGTGTTTCCAAAAAAACGTTAATACATTGGACAAAAAGAAGGTTTATCTAGCATATTTTGCCAAACTTTCTAAAAAGTTGAAGCCGTCTACAATATGGGCCAGATATTCCATGCTGAAAACGATGATAAAACTGAAGCGAAATGTGGACAGCAAATTTTAGAGGGTAATTGCCTTTATCAAGCAAAAAAATACGGGCATTAAACCTAAAAAATTTAAAACGTTGACCATAAAAGATATCACCAAATTTTTAACCGAAACTCAGGATCACATATGTTTGTTCCATAAAATTGTGGCTATTTTTGAAATTGCTGGAGCTTGCCGTCACCAAGAGCTAACAAATTTAACTTTGGATGACATTAAAGATAAGAAAGATATCTTAGTGGGTAACATACCAGACACAAAGACACATGTGACACGAATCTTTGTTGTTTTCGGTCAAAATTATATTAACTTCTACAGAAAATATATAGAATTACGTCTATCAAACACTAGCTATCGAAGATTTTTTATAATATATTAAAATGGTAAATGTACAGAGCAATGCATGGGGATATAGCCGGGATCCATAAGCTTGGAAAGCACGAAGAGTATATCGGACACTGTTTTAGGAGGTCTTCCGCCACTTTATTGGCTAATTCTTCTCGGATAGACATAACAGACTTTAAACAGCACAGAGTATGGAAATCTTCTTCGGTTGCAAAAAGTTATATAGATGAATCAATAACACATAAAATGGAAATTTCTAATAAAATTTTAACAAATAATGTTTCGATGTATGGCGAGCTGGTGGAGTGGCAGCGTACTCGCCTCTCAGCCGTAAAAAGGCCGGGATTGATTCCCGCACTGTCCATTGGCTTTTTTCATAGCTCGTCACCACTTAGAAGGCAATGACAAACCACTGTGTAGTATTTCTGCCTAGTAAACCTTCTCACATGTGCTTCGAAGGCACGTTAAGCCGGTGGTCCCGCATATCTATGGGAAATTGGTACGCAACAAGATATGTGCAGAGGGCGCCTACGCTCTGCATAAAGTATGGCACATTAAGGAGAATGTTTCGAAAAATAATACCAAAAAATTTACTCAAGCCGACGCCATGTCTACAGCCTGCAGCTACAGCTACTACTATCAGCGTTTTTAAACATTATTATTATTATTACTGTTTAGTAATTTTTTTATTTTATCTTCTCACTTGCATTTTATATAAAACATATTTTTGTCATCACCTTGGGACGTTCTAGAAAATATCGTTTAACACCGAAGAAATTTTTTGGCAACTGGGGAATTTTTTTTTTCCAATTTAGGGAAAAAATTTCTATTAAGACCTATTTCCCGCATTTTAATTTTTTAAGGTCTATTTTTCGGAATTGCTGCCTGATTTTTATTATTCTAAAGGGTAAACATCCTAAATGGCCAAGTTATGGCGTCCCCTTTAAGTACGTATGTTGTTGCTAATAACATTCAGCAATTCGAATATGTACTATTCTTTTTAACACATACCGCTGTAAAGGCGTAAGTAGCAGTAACACATGGCTTCTTTGTTTGAGGCATAAACTTTAAGAACAAGTAAGTTTAATGAAGGTACCAGAAAGTTCAAGCCGGCTTGGCATTTGACGTTACGTGTAATATGATGTATTTTAGCTAAAGTTTCTCTTCTTCGAACTATTTTGTGGCCAGTTTTCTGGTTAACTAGTTTAACAAAATTCTGTGATAGTTTTTACTCTCAATATTTTAGCCACGATTTTTTGAAGGCTATAGAAAAAAAATTAAACGCTGTTACGAATTTTATTGTATCTATCTGTTTAAATTGAGTTAGAAATTCGGAAGAAACTTAAAAAAATATATTTCTATACTATCAAGCACAACAATTTTGCCTTAAAGGTAAAGGAAAAATGGTCCGCAGAACTGTACCGGGTGCCCAAATTTTTGGGTGGTCAAGAAAAAAGGGTTTAAAATTTAAATTTTTGAAGTTTCTGAAAAGGCCGCTAGGGTTGAATGCAAATCTTGAATCTAAAAAAGTGATTTTCTAAAATTTTGCTATATTAACCTGACAAAAATACCTGATCCTTAAAGTCAAGATAATTTGAACCTTTTTGTATGTTTTTTTTGGCTATCTCTAAAAATAAAGGGTTAAGGGCATTTAAAGGTTTCGTAAAAACACTTCTCTTTTTAAAACGGGGCCGATTTTAACAAGCTTAGAAAAGAGACCCATTCTTTGGCTATAAATTTTATAATTTTTGGTTTTGTTAGTTTCACATGTCGCCGCTAGAGGGTTTTTTGTCAACTTTCCCGGGACAGAAATGGTAATTTTTTTAACAAAATTTAAAATTTTATTGGTATTTTTTATACAAAAGTAGCTAACTAATGCTTAAAAAAATTCGAAAAACCATATTTTCGATATTTTGCCTTACCTTAATTTAGGCCAAAAAAAAGGGTTATACATCAATATTTCAAAAACTATAAAAGCTACAAGAAATTTTATGTTACATAAATTATATCTTTTTACAAACCCTTTTTAATTTAGTTATATAATTTTTTTTGCCTATATGCAATACTTTAAGTTATAATAAATTTAAATCGAATTTTCAGGATTTTTTTAAGGTATACCCCTGAAATACGATTTGTTTATTAAAAGACGTATTGCATTTAGACGAAAAGATTATATAACCCAAATTAAAGGTTCCCTACAAATAAATAATTAATGTCTAAGATAATTTCTTGTAGGTTTTATAGTTTTTGAAATATTGATGTTTAAAAATTTTTTTTATAAATTTGGTAAAAACGAAGATATAGATACTTTTTTCAAAAAAAAAAAAAAATGCGCTTTTAATTTTTTGAGAAAAAAATTTTTAAATTCGGAATATCGAAAAAACCCTCTAGCGGCGACATGTGAAACTAACAAAACTTTAAATATTATAACATTTACAGCCCAAAAAAAAGCTCTTGTCAACTAGCCAAAGCTTGTTACAACCGGGTTAGCCGTTTTGAAGATACAGAGTGTTTTTACGAAAACTTTTAAATACCCTCCACCGCTTTATTTTTAGAGATACAGCAAAAATTGTCAAATTAAAAAGGTTTAAATTATGCTAGACTTTAAAAATCAGGTATTTTTTTGTTAGGTTAATAAAGCAAAATTCACAGAAACATCACTTTTTTAGATTCAAGATTGTAGTTACGCCCCCTAGCGTTCATTTCAGAAACTTGAAAATAATTTCCAGCTATTTCTCTTAACCACTTTTACTCAAAATATTTTTCCTTAACGCATTGCGATAAACATTCTGTGAGATACAGCCGGCATCCTTTCTTATTTGGACATCCGTTACCACTTAAACAGTAAGTACGGCTTAAAAAAGATGAACTAACCAGAAAAGAAATGATAGTCAAATTCTAAATTATGATTATTGCTTAAGTATAATAGCATTATTTGAAATAAAAGACTAGCTTAAAAAGATGTCGTTAACCTCTTTTTTTAACGACTATATTATATTAAAGGTTTATAACAAAAATGTCTTTACTATTAATAAAATAAGGCTTTAGTAAAAATAAATAAATAATAAATAGTTTACAATTATAAAGATCTAGAAGCAGGGCAATTAGTACAAGCTTGTAGTCCCTGCAAACACTGTATAGTGCACTGAATCCATGATAAGTAAGATGGAACATTTAAATAAACCCCGTATCGTCCCGCTTGTCCGCAATCCTTTCCCCAGAGTACTAGACCTGCCAGACTGAATTGCGTTGCGGTATCCGAGCAAACTAAAGGTGAACCACCATCTTGCTAAAAAAGAATAAAAACTTTTTATTATAGTACAGACAACAAAATACAGAAATTGTTACAATAAAACCTATGCTAAATAAACTGATCGAAAAAAGTTAAGGATATTGTGTTTTCGCGATGAAGAAATTTTTCTAGAAAAAATGTGGTTTAGCTATTAATATATATGTCCTTTGCGTTAAAACAAAATATATTGTTTGTAAACATAGCAAATTGTACCCAAACAGATAAAAAACATTATCACCAAAAATTTAGATTTTATTTTTGTAAACTTTACCTGTGTTTTTTGTTGCTAAGCGGCAGTTTGCGATATTGTAGTTATTCTGTCATCGCCAATATGAATAGGCGTCACTTTATGGTAGAGGAAGCAAATCAAGCCATTGGGTTGCTTCTTGAAGGTGCGCGACAGATCGATGTGGCTGATCGGTTTAATGTCTCTCAAAATGTTATTTCCCGACTTAATAACCGATTTAATAAGACTAGGGAGGACCGAAGATTAATAAGAGGAGCTAGGATAGATCCTACAAGAAACTGCACGTTGCTCAGCCAGTACCTTTTCGCTCCCAGCAGAATTCATATTACCCCTCGGACGGTCTTAAAACGATTACATAAAGCAGGTTTACATTCATATAGGCCTATAAGGCGCTCTGCGTTGACTGAAGTCCATAAAGCTCAACGTTTGTTTTGGTGTAATGAAAAAGCCAACTGGAATGATGAGTGGCGTACTGTGATGTTCAGCGATGAAAGCCGCTTTTGTCTTCATCCTAACAGACGTACAGTTCGTGTCTGAAATTCAAGGTTAATGACCGATAGGTTCAACAAGTACATCCATTTGAAGGTGGAGGTGTAAGGGTCTGGGGTGGAATTTTCTACGGAGGTCGAACGGAGTTGTATGTTTGTAAAGGTGCAATGACAGGTGAAATTTATGCCCACGACATTATTGATACCACGGTGAATGATTATCGTTGGAATTTGGAACCCAATTTAAAATTTCTGTTTGACAACGCTCGCCCGCACAGAACCAGGGTAGTACAAGAACGGCTAGCATTTAATAAAATCAATCATCTGCCATTACCCCCACTGTCTCCAGATTTAAACTGCATCGAACATGCTTGGGACATGCTCGGAAGGGCACTAATTGCCCATCAACCTCCTGTTCAGGACGTAAGGTCACTGAGACAAGTTCTTCCACGTTTATGGGATACCTTCGATCAAAATGACTTGAAACTTTTAATTTTAAGTATGCCTTGACGAGTTAAAGCAGTAATGCAATTAGGGGGGGTGAAATTACTCGCTATTAATTTTTTTCTTTTGATAATTATTCGTTTTTTGTTACATTATTAGAGTAAAGTTGCCTGTTTATTCTAATAAATTTTTTTTCAGTAAAAACAAATGTGTTTCGTTTCTGAAAGAGATGGAAGTAAATATACGTTATAATTTTTTTTACGAAAACTATTTTTGTCTCAGATAATTTACAATATCCTTAACTTTTTTTGATCAGTTTAGTTATTTTACACAACAAGTAGACATTTTTAAATATGTAGAACTTTTACTTTATACTGTTTGTTTACAATTATCACTAGCAAATCTCCTTTAAAAAATTGACAAGTAAGAACCAAATTTCATGATTTATAATAAATTTTATTATGTAACATAACCTTAAACCTTAATTCGCCTGTTCCAGTAATCTTTTTAATTATGGATTTTATCCCTAAAGTACGACCGAAAGACTGTCGAAATACGCCTCCACAGCTGCTGTTACCTCTTTTTATGAAAACAGTCAAAAATCCTAGAGAGCTAACTAGGGCAAACACGGTGGATGTTGTAACAACTTGTACTTTGATTAACTGTTTTTTAAGATGGGTTTTTGAGCTGCATAAGAGGATGGGTTGCTTTAATATTTGTTTTATCTTGTAAATCAGATCCTTTCTTTTAAATTTTTACATCAAGTGTGTCCGAAAAGTTACAATAATAATCTAAGTTGAGTATCACAAAAGTTGGAAATAAATTAAATAGTGGATTGTTTAAAAATTTTTATTTGGATGTAGTGTTTCTCTACAAATATTTGTATCTGATTACAGATTAAAAAAAAAAGTTTTTGTTTAATAACTTTTGAAAGCTAGATAATGGAAGCAAATTTTTGCTAAAGCTAAATTTGTTAGTGCCTTGTAACAGAAAAAAAATCGTTTCGTAGTTTACTTAGTGGCGTGCATAGGGATATTACCGGAGGGGTTTTTTATTAAAAATGAGGTACGTCATTGCTATTTTTTTAATCTTTTTTTTATTATTTTTTTTTTTGTAATTAGGCCTTTTATTAATACCATTATTTCTATTATATACACAGCAAAACGTAAAAAACACAAACATTTACCAGCTAAGGCGATAATGGTGATTTTTAATTTCAGATTATTTTTAGATAAAAAGTCATTACCAGTACCAAGCTTTCTTTGCGCGTTTTGTATTTGGACCGCTTATTTAATGAATTAGTAGTTAGTCATTTTATTTATAGTATTGCATACAGAAAAACAGTGTCAGTTGTTCATCTGTGTGCTAAACGTTTTTCAGTTCGAATCATTCAAAAAAAAAATTAAATATGTACGTTCGTTTTTATAAAACCGGCTCATTGCATCTCCAACAAAAGACCTCAAAATGTAATAACAGTGCAGCGAAGAATAAATTTTTAGATGGTCGATGCAAATTATGATTTTAGCAAAAGAACAATTTCTAAAAAGTAAATCATATGACTGGCCAACACATCCTCCATGATAATTTGTTGTTTTCCTTATCCATATTATTAATTAACAAAGTTGTGTTAACAAAGATTGCTTATAATGAATTTGCAAAATAATTATCTATGGTTCGATAAGAATCCGCATGAAATAATACAATCCCGGCATCAGCAAAGATTTTTTTTATAAACGTTTGTCCATGAATTGTCTAGTGGATTTGGTTTATGCATGGGTCTCAGCTCACTTTAGATAAGAGGTAAGGGAATACCTTAATAAAACGTTTCTTAATAAATGGATGATAGGTCATGGGGGCCTAGGACTTAATCCCCCACCTTATTCTTTTTAGTTATTATTTACGGTGGCACGTTAAAATTGTACTTTATTTTGAGATGTGGGAATATTTGAAAGATGCCTGATATTTTTGCATGAGAAAGCCTATTGGAAAATGTATTGCAGCGGAGGGACAAAATTGTTAGCATCTTTTTTTCTGTTTAATTTATTATTGCTAAATAGTAATTACTTTAGGTTTATTAATTAATAGTACATTTACGACCAAGTGATGATCGCGTTGTTAACTTTGGCAATGGACTTAACAATTGTTAAAAGATAACAACGATTTAGAATGTGACGTCAACTTTCTTGTAGTTGTGGTTGTCTTTATCACTTAATGCGAACGGCAGCTCTTGTGTCGGAGGCTGGGTAAGTGATCACTCAGAATCATTTGTACATCCTTTTTTTTTAATATATTGGGCGCCACCTAGATTAATTATGCCATAAAGAATACCCAGTGTGAATCTAGGAAACACTTAAGTATAATACGGTTGTTACCTATAAAAGAAATTGTAAAGCAACTAGTCAGCAATAAAACAAGCGTGTTATCCAAAACCACTAAATCATTTATTTATAATAAATACCTGATGGGTATTTATTTCCTTAAAAATTGTTATTTTATACTGTATTTTACAAAAAATATATATATTAAATTGAGACCTTATAGAGTTTAATTTGATAAAAAAGTAATTA
>JAHBCN010018053.1:0-17568 GCA_019359885.1 Listronotus oregonensis
ATAACAGGATAATTATTTTCGATTGGTGGAACTATGTAAAATTTTTTTTGAAAACCAAAACTTAAACCAAGTGTATTTAAACATTTTTTTAAATTTGCTTTTATGTTTGACAAACTTGACGAACATTTTATTTTATTTTAAAAAAAAATTATTTGGCTTTTTTTCAGAATAAAGATGTTTATATATTATTTTAAAAAATTATATATATATTTTTTTTAAATTATTATGGAGAGCTAGTCTGTTTCCCCAAAAAATATAACAAAAAACATGAAAAGACATAAAAGGTTTAATTCTTTATAAAATTGTTTTTTAAGTACTATAATAAAATAATTATTTTTATGAAATTATATAAAAATGAAAATATACTTACTTGAAAACATTGGCAACCTTATAAGAAAATATGTTATTTCAAACTTATTGGTTTTTGACGGACGGTGTACACAAAATTATTTGATTATATTACTTAAAACAGACAAAAAATTGTGTTTTATTTTTTTACTTACTTCTGACATTTTTTTTTTTTTTTTTAATTTAAAAAAACAATTTTTTAGTTTCTTTCTGTTTTAATAATATAATCAAATAATTTATGTCTAACCTCCCAAAATTTTAAATACTATTATCTTTCCGTTAATGTTTTCAATTAAAAATTTTTTATTTTTAATTTCATAAAAATAATTTTTTATTATAATTAAAACAATTCAATTTTTAAAAAAAACCTTTTTTTTTTTTATGTTTTTTTTACTTTTTTGGGGGGATGTCCCTAATTTAAAAAAAAAAATTTTAAAAAAATTTAAACATCTTTTTTCTGGAAAAACAAAAATTTTCTTTTATTTGTATTCCCAAATAAAAATAAAAAAACCTATCTTACAAAAGTTTTATTTACTTTTTTATACATTTTTTTTAAAATTAAAGGACCTAAGTGTCCCTTTACCAGTAACTATTTTTTTTTTTTAAAAAATCATGTCAAAGTCAATGTCAATTAATAAAACACAATTTTTTGTTTCTTGTCTTTTTTAAGTAAAAAAATTAAAAATTTATGTGTTCCCCCCGTCCGTAAAAAACCAATAAGTTTGAAATAACATATATATTTATAACGCTTTCCCCAATTTTTTAAAAATAATTTTTTTTTCTATTTTTAAAAAAATTTCTAAAAAAAATTTTTTTTATTAAATTTTACTTAAAACAATTCAATTTTATAAAAATTAAACCTTTTTATGTCTTTTTTTTTTTTTTTCCCCTTTATTGCGAGGCAGATTAGCTCAAAAAAAAAAAATTTAAAAAAAATATATATATTTTTAAAATAATATATAAAATTTTTTTTTTTTTTTTTTAGGAAAAGGGCCCAAATAATTTTTCTTTTAATTTGATATAGAAATCAAAAAAAATTATTTTATTTTATCAATTACAATTAGCGCTTTTTGCAGAATTTCCCTTTAATGCTGTCTTTTTGGTATTTAAATCCAATTCTTATTGGAACACCGATTAAATTCAGCTGTTGTAATTTACACTGGACATTAATTCCCAATATTAACTGTCACAAGCATCTCCAATCGAAACTAATAAATCGTTGTCCTAGACAAACAGCGCGACAGTCCCCATAGTCCTTCGTCTGCCGGGCGACGTCTTATATTCCATGTTTCTCAAATCGGAAAAACTGAATCTGGCCCGCGTCCGCACGGTTGCTCTTCGGACAGATCCAGTGACGCGTTTAACGAAGCTAAGCCCACTTCAGCTTCTGCTGGAGACTTTCAATTTCCACTTGAAATCGTTTGGAGTTATTTTTCATTTTTGTCCAGCATTAGTACGCTATTTATTGGATTTGTTACTTGGATAGTTCACAGAAAAATCTTAGGATTCTCATTGTGCGTTCTTAATTTAACAGTTTAATTTTTATTCTAAAAAGGCAAAAAAGTAATAATTTGCCTACTATTGACTTTAAGTGGTATTAAATAATAAAAAATTTGTAAAAGCAATTTTATGACTAATTATGGTTCTTGGGGGCCTAAATATAAAAAAAAAATGTAAAAAACTAATAAATTCAGTCTTGTGTTTTTTAGAACGGAGTCAATATATCTCTATTTAAAAAATTCCAAATTATCTCTAAATCTATACAGATCTCCAGGAAATTATGAAACTTTAATCTTCCTTACAAGTTTTTTCTACGACCAACGTTTACAAAATTATGGGCAATTAAAGTAATAAAAGTTAATTAATTGCATATTATTATTTTTTCCATTTTGTCTATTTAACAAATGTTTCAGACTTTTTTAAAAGGAAGTATATCTTGACTCTTTCTAAAGGGTTTCCAGCAAATGCATGCCTACCACTTATCTTAATCTGAATCTGAAAATAAGGAGGGTGATAGATATCACGGCACCTAGGCCTCAGTAGGCCCGTTGTGCTTCCTCCTATAGGGGACTTCTCACTCAGTACGCGGCCCATCCTACTGATTTAAAGTAGGTGACAACGTCGCCGAGGGAAATCTCCTTAATGTCGGCCAAGAAAAACCAATATTCGCCAGCATGGATCTTCTCTTGGACGAGAGTGCAGGGCAGTGACAAAGGATGTGCTCCACCCTCCCGTCTTCTTGTTCACAACCTCTACACAGAGGCGTGTCATTTATACACATTCTAAAAAGTTGCTTTCGTAATTGACAATATCCAGTCAGAACGCCCGTGATTAGGCGAAGGTTCGCCCTAGGCATTTCCAAGTAATGTTTAGCTGTATCTTTGTCAGGATAGTTCAGTTACTCCCTGGAAAGTTACAGTTTACTGTTTGATCCCATTGTCTTGTAAACTGCTGAAGAGAGTGTCTTTTAATCTTCCTTCATCGCAGACCCTGTCAGACCTACGAAAGGCTCGGGTCCAAAAGGTTTGGTCCCAGCAGCCTTTCTGGCCCACGAGTCAGCAATGCGGTTGCCTTTGGAGTGAGCGTGTCCTTTGGTCCAGCAAGGGTGACCACATTCCTGCTGGAAGCATCCGTAAGGGCACGGTGACATTCTGGTACCAGACCCGAGGTTACGTGGTTCCTCTAAGGCTAGGTTATGCCTGTTGAACTCCGGTTTGGATTAGGCACACCTTTCCATTTGATGTTTAAATAGGATTAAATTTCCTTGTACCTTGGTTTGTTTTCGAACCGTCTGTGTAGATGTTGATTACACTTGCCACGTTTGGTTTCGATTCTCCCTTGATTTTGTAGGGTTTGTTAAAAACAAAACATGGAGCAATAGAGCGACGTCTTTGTGCCCACATCGGGCATTATACCAACAGTGCGGAGGAGCAGCATAACCGTCACAACAACCTTCTGGATTTACTACCGGAGGCAGCGCAGCCTCTTGGGCTTTTTATACCTAATCTCCCATTGTCTTTTATAGCAATCCTCTCCTTAGTCTTGTTTCTTCTACAAGTCTGTATAACCCCGCGACCGGTTGGTTGATCTATTCCTGTCGGCTCATTTTCAGTTGACCAAATAATGCCTGTCTTTTGTAATTTAACGCTTCACATTCGCACAGGATATGGTAGGCTGTTTCTTCCCCCTCGTCGCGCATTCTGCAGCTTGGGTCCCCATTATATGAGCCTATCTTGTGTAGGTGTCCTCTTAGGTTATCGTGTCCTGTTAGCAGCCCTACTGTTATGAGAAGTCTTTTCCTACATTGTCTGAGTAGTTCTTTCTTCGTTCTTTTGGAAGGGCCCCTTATAAAGCTTTTTCTATGATTCTATGTATTCTACTGAGGTTCCCTCAGTATTTCTTGTATTTGTTTTGGATCCATTCACTAGTTTGCCCTCGTGCTGTAGTTTTGGTTACTCCAACAGCAGGTTCTGGTCCAAGGTATGGTGTGGATGATCCCTGTCTCGCTAGCTCATCCGCTTTTTCGTTGCCCTCTATTCCCGAATGTCCTGGTACACACAGGATAGTTACCCTGTTGCGTTCTCCCAGGACTTCTAGTTATTTTGGCATTTCCATGTCAGCTTTTTTCCATATTATCTTTATAAATTATCAGTAAAAAAATATCGCAATAAAAAAATGGAAAAATATAGGCAACTTCAACTTTTTTAAACGAAACACCCTGTATATTATGCGCTACAACGAAAGATCTTTTTTTCTGATTTCAAATATATATAAATTGATGATATTTGGATGAACCATTTTTAAGATATTTTAGGTTAAATTATTAATAAAATACAAAAAAGTTTCATATTAGTATCAAGAAAGCCATGGAAACAATAAAATTTTTATGTTGCTGAATTTGGTGAGGGTTTTCTCTGGACCAATAATGTTTATTTTTGTGATTAAACATTTCTGCTAAAGTGAAGAAAGACTTGTCGGTGGATTTTATTTAAAAACTTTGGATCCTGCTGCATAAACCTACCTATTTCCAATGCATACGGACCTGCATGTTTTGTTCAGGAAGATTCTGAACGGACATAAATTTATAAGAATAAAATTGGTAAAAATTTAAGATTAATTATAATCTGTTTTATTAAGTTCAGATGCCGCATCCGAGATTGATATTTCAGGATATTCTAAAATTATTAAAAGTAGTTAGTGCTAGTCCTATAGAAAAAGTATAATAATTATCCTGAAAAAACGAGGATATCCAAAACATTGTTTTCTTAACGTGCTACAGTCCTTTTCTTCATTTTAAAGCTTTTTCGTTCAATAAACTTTTTTACTATGTATTTAATAGTATCTATAGATGCTACCCGTTGTTAAAGATATAATAAGTAATATTCCCTTTGCACTGTCGTCACATTATTATTGTTAGCATAATTAACAAAAAAGCAATACAAACTACTTTTAATCGTTAAAATGATAAATTTTAACTTTTTACAATATCAATACGTCAAATTTATTAAAACAATTTTGTTATTTTCATAGCTTTCTTGATACTAATATGATTTTTTTTTCAATTTATTTATATTTTAAGCTTAAATATCTCAAAAACGGTTCATTCAAATATCATCAATGTATATATATTTGAAATCAGAATTTAAAAAGTTGAAGTTGCCTACATTTTGCCATTTTTTTATTGCAATATTTTTTTACTGATAATTTCAAAAGATAACATGGAAAAAAACCTACAATTGATATAAAACCATTTTTTTCTGTTTTCGAAAATAAAGGCTTCAGAAGCCACGTAAATATAATCAAAGACCCTGTACGTTGTTCTTTGCATGCTTCTGTGTACATCATGTTCTCAGTATATCAAAGTTTCCACGAGAAGTGCAATAACTGTATATTATTTAAACAATGTCATAAGAGATCTTAATTGCAATAAAAACTGAACATATTAGTCCATCAACAACAAAAAAAATCTAAATGTAATTTGTAGTGTTTAATAAAGACCATCGAAAAACGTTAAATTTATCACTGGATCTCACACAATGGATAATACAGAAAAAGCGTTGTGCCATAGAACTTTACCCTATGAAAAATAAGAAGTAATATACGAAGAAAAGAATAAAAGTAAACCCGACTTCCTTTCTTGAGACGTGGAGAATTTCATCTGAAAGGAAAAATTAATCAGAGAGCATTAGATTGCGCGGAATAGGGCGAAAGGACAAATAGTGCGTCCGTCAACAAAGCGCCACTCGACGGACACCGGAAGCCGCGGAGATCGTGACCTATTACTTCCGGTTTAAGCTGGATGCCAAATTGTAAGTAAGTGTCATTACGTTAGCTTTTATAATAGTAGGTAAAAAATAACATCGCCCATTTAAAATAAGAAATGGGTATTTCTGTGTGGAACAGAAAGTATTAACGACCCTCTTGCGTCTGTCTGTCTGTCACAGACGTTCTTCTAAAAAACGACCTGACGTAAGTATAATGTTAGGTCCTATATTGTGCATATACAGGGTGATTAAAAAATAATATGCCATCGCGTAATTGGAGATTCCTTGGCCAAAAATAAGACAAAAATATTTTATAAACATATGTCCACAAAGGCTTCAATTTTAAGATACGGGGTTCGGATTTCCTTTTATTTTTAAATCTAAGCTAAGCTTAATGCAAAACTGAAATGCACCTTCTGATCATTAATTTTTGTTACTATTATGGACCAGGGGCGTAGCTTTGGGCAATTTTATTCATTTTTTTTTACCATTATTTTGTCGTAACTTTTTGGTATTAATACTATTAATAATTTGGTACATAATTCTTATTATCTGCTTAGTGTTACATAAAAACAGTGCTCTTGAATTAAATTAATAAACTAAACGGCTTTGGAGATATTCTGATTTTAAACTTGCCTGGTGCGGAAAGAATTTTAACAAAAAAATATTTAATATTAACCAACCCTTACTTAAAACCATGAATTTAATCCTCCCTTCATGAATTTTGTGTAAAAACTGGTATTGTTATTAATTTTAAATATTACCCTTTTTCTGTCAGGCAAATTTAAACTTTAAAATATTTTGAAAGCCGTTAAGTTTATTGAGTTAACATAAAAGCATCTTGTTATGTATGTGTAAGTGTGTAATGTGTGTTAAAGTAAGCTAGTGGGAAAACATTAATCGTTACGCCTCTGCACCATAATTAGTTGCCGAGTCAAACTCTGCTATCGACTATATATAAACTGAAAACCAATTGGTGCAA
Source organism: Listronotus oregonensis (assembly GCA_019359885.1). Classification (NCBI taxonomy): domain Eukaryota; kingdom Metazoa; phylum Arthropoda; class Insecta; order Coleoptera; family Curculionidae; genus Listronotus; species Listronotus oregonensis. The sequence goes on from JAHBCN010018053.1 coordinate 6,595, forward strand.
ATTAAGATTTGGACGCCCTGTAAATTGGCTATTGCTAATTAAGACACAGCGAATAGAGTGATTGTGAACAAGTTTTTTTTACAAACAAAAAGAATTTACTCAATCTTTTACTCCACAAAGATGGTGTGATACGCCACTGGGCACTTATATCAATATTTACAAATATACAGTTTCTAATGAGTGTACCTTTCCCTAGACAAATTGTTTGGAATTCAATTTTACTATTTAAAAAAGAAAAAAGGTTCGAAATTACCCTTTAACTAGGCACTGATAGCCTTAATCAATTTCTTAAAGGTAACTTATTATCTAATGAGAGTATCAGCTGTTCACAAATTTATCAAAGACTTAATTTTAAAAAAATTTTAGAAAAAAGTGACAAAATTTACTTAAAAAATCGAAAAACAAATACTTAAATTTAGCAAAAATGTTTATTTAAATTTCAATAGAAACCCGAAACGCCTTCCGGAATTTATGAGGCGTAAATCTATCGGCGTTACGACACAATTAGAAATTGTTTTTGTTACTATAAAAGTTAGATAGTTTAAATCAAATTGAAAAATTATTTAGTTTTTTGGGACACCCCGTATTACTCATCACTTCTGTGACGCTCAGTAAAAATTATTGACCAACTATCTTATCAACAAGTTAAGATGTAACCTTTCTATCCAGCTAATCTCCTACAATACCATTCACTAAATCACTTTCATAAACACTACTTTACTCAACGCCTTCCTGGTACAGTTCTTTATTTCACTTTAATTACACCTTGCTTTTACACTTTGCGCAGAACATTTAAGGTAGCTCTACTAGCTAAGAGAAATGTTTACATTTGTACGAAACCTTGCAATTTGAGTTGGTGTCCGGAATACATGTGCTAGTCAAATTTCTGACACTAACACGGAGAAAGTGATATTACATTATCATGGCAAACTGGTAATTTTCCATCAAATATTTAAGAAAGCATTTCGGCGCGTCGCCCAAGATTATAGAGTCTTTACGTTTCTAACGTAATAAAACAGAGAACTTTCCAGCTACGGGTTACCTCAACCACACAGACAGCTACACTCGCGTAAAAAAACGGAGAAAAATTTCCAGCCACGGGTCCTATCCTAACCGCACAGATGACTGTATTACTCGTAAGAAACCGAGAAAAAACTTTCTAACTACGGGTCTGATTTCAACTGCACAGATAGTTGTACTCGCGTAAGAAAACGGAGAAAAATTTCCAGCCACGGGTCCTATCTCAACCGCACAGATGACTGTACTAAAATTCGTCGCGCCTTTGACCTCCGGGTCTCGTCGTCTGACCCATTTCATTGGTCTATTTCCTTGGCACGCGCGTGACGTACTCTCACGACGCCTCCCTCTTTTCCGCGAGCTTCTGCCCCTTTCGCGCCGGTAATAGCGTCGACCTAAGAGCCCTGTGTTCTGATTGGATGCTATTCATCACGCCAGAACGTTTGTATACATAACCTGCTCCTTTTTTTTCCGTTTTAGATTGTCATAGGTTTATTTAACTTCAATGTGTTTAGTTATAAGAAAATTATGTTCAATGATTTTATTAATAAGATTTAATGAATTTACGTATATTATAGAAAAGCTTCCATTCAAATTTCTAAATAAAAAAAAGGAATATTATAATTATAATAATATTATTCATAATATAAAAAAGTTATTATAAATGTATTTTATAATGTTTAAATTTTATTTTTATTCAATTCGAAAAACCCGATTTAAAAATTAAAGAAAAACCCCGGCCCCGTTTTTTTCACACCCTTATCAGTTTTGGACCTATGTTTGTATAACATCCTTGTTTTAATTTTGGTCAAGAAATCTCCCATTTAGCGGATGACATAAATTTTTTAAATCACCCTGTATATTTACTGTCAATATTAATACAAACTTCTTTTTTTAATGAGTGCGAGTTGCAAACAACCAAAGGGATCTTTTTTTGTGTGGTGTATATTTTCAATTTCTAAAAAGTGAAAATTTATTCATTCAAAAATTTTTGAAAAGGCTCCCCCCAAAAAACCAAAGTGGGAAAAAAATTTTTTTTTTAAAAAATAATCAAAAAAATACCCATTTTAAAAAAAAAATTTTTAATGCGGTGGGCAAAAAAAAAAACTTTTTTTTTAAAAAAAAAATTTTTTTGGTCCCAAAAAAAATTTTTTAAAAAAGGGTTTTAAATTTTCAGGAAAAAAAAGGGGGAAAATAATTTGGGGAAATGGAGATATAAAAATTTGGTTAGAAGGTAAAAGGGAAAAATCTTAAAAACCAAAAAATTTTTTGAAGCTGCGGGCAATTATTTTGGATTTTTATAATGCCTATTCGCTCCTTTTTACTGGTTTAATCCATTATTCACTTAAGCAGTTTAGGTTTTACCTACAGAGCAGAACTGACCAAAACAACAATAGGCCAGTAAAATTAAGGCGATTTAGACCCCCACCTCAAAAAAAATTTGGGACATGCTAATTTCCTCATATATACCATGGGATTTATATATAGTAAAAAATACTCATGAATCCCAAGAGGGGAACTGTCCGATTCTGGGGTCAAAATACAAAAATATTGGGTTTATTTTTTTGATTAAACTCAAATAACTTTAAAGTAGCTTAAGATTTACAAAAATATATTAATACCAAAATTATCTGAGAGAAAAGAGAAAAGAATCCGTTTTTTAAATATTAAAATCTGATTAAAACAAAAAAAGTTATAATCATATAAGTTAAGGCTGACCTTTAATAAACATACTAAAAAAGCAGTATTTTTTAGGATAAAAACGTTCAAAAATAAAAAATTATAATGGTTTTGTTTTCCAAAACCGTTTGTAATATTGGAGAACTTTAATACTTGCCTTTTGAAGGTGTGTCGGTCATTTGAAATAAAAATTAATTTTAAAATTGACGATCAGGTTTATTTAGTTAAACCAGGCTCAAATTCTAAAAATATTTTTTAAATTATTGGTTTAAAAAGATGAATAATAAAAAAATGATTGTTATAATTTGTAAATTCATTCCAACTATATTGTAAAAATTACAAGCACTAGATAACATTCTACTAACATTCTTGTTCAGTGGTTGATATAATATTTATATTATTATACTTTTCTTAAAATTCATCATGTTAATTAAATACAATAATAAAAAATATTTTTAATATTCTGATGAGAACTAAATAAACCGAAACGTAAATTCATTGATTTTATTTGCCAAAACCCCAAAAACAAGTAATAAAGTTTAAAAAATAATTTTTTTTCGTCCCAAAAAAAGCTCAATGTGTAATATATGGTACGAAGTGTCAATACTGCCCTCTGAAGAGTAGGTGCCATGTGGTGGGGCAAAGTAGAAACATACATATTGAATATTTATAATTGATAATGACGATCACCTTCTCTGTAGTTCGAAAAGGCCAATTTTAAAAGAAGGGATCATTTTTAAAATAAATATTGGCGCCCTTTGAAAAAAAAAAAAAAAAAAAGACCAAAAAAAAATTTTTTTTTAAGGGCCGCTTCCCGCACGTGTTGTAATAATAGACAATATAAAAAGCCGACAATAAAAATTAAATCTTTTTTATTCTTTTTTTTTTTTTTAAAAAAATGAATTTTCTTTTTAAAAGCCCAACTATTGGGATATTTATTTTAAAATGATCCAACTAGTGGTTTTTATTTTAAAAATGCCCAACTATTTGGGATCTTTTTTAAAAATGAAAATTCGGTGCCCTTTAAAAAGAAAAAAACATAGGCAGTAGCAAAAGGTTTTAAATTTTTTATTGTCGGCTTTTTATATTGTCTATTTTTTATTATATTACAGACATGTGCGGGAAGCGGCACATTACAAAAAGCAAAGGAAGCCGCAGTTCAAACCAAATCTTTTTTGCTACTTTTAATGTTTTTTTTTTCTTTTCAAAGGCCGCCGAATTTTCATTTTAAAAATGATCCAACTTATACTGATAAACTTATTATTATTTTAATAAAAAGTTTACCCCACTTTTCGTTTAATCTATTCGATGACTTTCTAGGGTCTATTTACAGAAATAGCTCCAGATTTTATATTAAAATTTTTGTTTTGCGTATGCAAACTGTTTAAAAAGTTGTAGCTGCAAAAACAAAAAATATTAAATGCACCAAAAGTTGCAGTGTTTGTGTAGGGCAGTATTGCGACAATGCATTGGATGTGTTGTTAGCCGAGGAAGAGTGTTAATACCTATTAATTTTTGTTTGCCTTTATTTTTTTATTTGTTGTGTAAGTAATAATTTAAAATAAAATTTAATTAAACAAGTTTTGACTTTCCATTAATGATAATAAAGGCTGTATCTAAAAAGTTATCTGGCTATTATTTCCTACCAAGATTTCCGAATTTATATGTAATGTTTGAAAATATTCTAATATTTTGTAAGTTTGGACATCTATTTCTATAGTTTTTCTACCTCGTAGGTACTTCGTTTTAATACCGTTTGATAAGGAATTTAGTTTCAAAAATAAAAGGTCTTTTGTTATTTTTTTCAAAAACCTTGAATAAAAGAAATATAAAAGAAAACTGAAAGCTTGCACTTTTGGGGGTGGTTTTGGTGTAGTTCCCCCCGTCGCAGGTGTGGGGATTTTTATATACATATTAAACACCTTTTCTTTAGTAGCATAATGCCGAAATTAGCTTCTCTCAAATTAGTTTGAGGTTGACTCCCAATTTTACTGGTCTACAGGCATAAGATCCCCCCTTCAATTTTCTCATTTATTAAACTTGAAAAATAAGGGTCAACTTCCAATCCAAAAACTTCGTCGTCTTAAACTACTTACATTTAAAATTATACCAAGTTCTGATAACAGTTTTATTTCACTCTTTTTTCACTTGGCAAGTTTTTTATTAACTGTCTGCATTAATGAAAAACATTGTCTGTATTAATGAGAAAAGACGTTATTACAGACAAATCAGCTAAAAATTGCCAAATTGATTAAGCGTAAAACAGAATTGTGGACCGAACTTGGTCTAAAGTTAAATCTCAATACTTTAGGAGGCCAGAGGATAGGAACTTGGCCCTATTTTACAAGTTTTTTAGGTGGGATACATAGTTACTAGTTGTCAAAAAATTCTTTTAATGAAAGAACGTTGCGCCGACTTTTAAAAAGTGATCGGAGCGTATATTTTAATTGTTTTGTTTACTCGTACTTTAGTATGTCCTTTAAATATCGGTGGACTACTACTTAATATGAAAAGATAAAATCATTTTATCGCCGTGTCAATTTTTTTGTTCGCAAATATAGCATTTATCCCAGACAAAGCAAAGGACAATATTCTTAGGCTTAGAAAACGAAATTAATAATAACAGTCTATAAAAGAAGTAATTTTTCCTAGTTAAGTAACAACAAAAATATTACATATTTTTTAAAATTGCAAAATTACAATTATGTGTATACGCAGTTCCTGGTAAAAGACAAGTTTGCATCCCTCTAGATTAAAAAGTATTTTTTTTTAACTGAATAGACTAAAGTTCTTTACTAAATACAAGTTCTTGACATGAAAAACTTTTATTTTTTGTTCAAGTTATTAAATTATTAAAACCAAAGTATTAAAATGTTTTAAACTTTTATGGCGTGTTATTGTTAGGTATGTATACAGTAAAGCGCACCGTACTGCGAACATAAGGCTCCTGGACAATTTTAGATGTACCCAATTCTAAAATACCAATAATAATTTTGTGGCTTGCATCTCAACTTCCGTTGTTTTCTCCCTCCTTTTTTTGGTTAGGACTGGTGGGGAGGGGTGATAAATTCCGAAGAATTATCTGTCCAGTTTATTTTTTTATACTTTTTATTTTCAAAAAGAGGATGCAGTGTTTATAGGCAAGTAGGGGGAGCTAGCTAGAGTCAATGACTTCGATCTGATTTTTATCAGCAAATTTAAAATTAGTTGCTTACGAGACCGCAACGTTTGCTGCTTAAAAAAAACGTTTTTCCAAAAAAAATAAAATAATTTTCTCAAAAAATAAGGAACGTAAAATTTTTTTAAAAAAATAATTTTGTGCATTCAAAAAAAAAAGAAAAACTTTTTTTAAGTTATCAAAGTTCAAAAAAACCCCTTCTTGAGCCAAACAATACCAAGATTGTCAAAAAACCCTTCAATTTGGAATGTTAAGGGTAATAATCTAAATTCCCTTCCCTTTGTAATTCAACTTTAGATTATTGCCCTATTCCCGGAAAACCCAAAAAATTATGTTTACGTGACCTTAGAGAAAAAATCGTTTGAGACCGAATGAAAATGTCGATTCAACAGAAAAAACAATGTTTTTAAAAATTTTATTTTTTTTTTTTATTTATTCAGTTTAAAAAAATTCCTTCGTCTAAAATGATCATCGGGGGAAAATTTTTGGTTTTTTACTTTTAGGTCGGATAAATTTTTTTAGCCTCTTTCCCTGACCATAAAAAAACCTTTTGGGGGAAATTTTTAATGGAAACTGTAGGATTTTTAATAACACTTGCCACTACCATAATTTCTTTCATTTTTTTTTTTTTTAGGCACTATATTTTTGTTTTTTTTGGGTTAAACAACCAAATGTAAAAAGTTTTTAAGACTCGGTAAATAGTGGGGAAACGTGGGGGGCCGCCTGGTTTGAAATAAAAATTAATTAAAATTCCCCAATTCCCCAACAGAATTTCCACGGTGATTCCATTTAATAATTTGAATTTTGTCTTGTTGTAAACATCCCCCTTTTTAATAACTATTATTAAAAAAAAATTTTTTTTGGCGCAAATAATCGACACAGTACAACTATTGCTGTCAGCGTTCGATATAAAGAATTTTCAGAAATAAACGTATTGAATTGTTCGCTGGAAAATTATTGATGATAAGCAATGCTGGGGTTTTTTTATAACCAAAATCTCTAGGTCGTCCTATGTTCACAGTGGTCTGCGCTTTACTGTAAAAAAGGTCTCCACAAAGGGAAAATTTATACCAAAAATTTTTAAAATTTTTTTTTTAAAACAATGAAGATGAAAGTTCAAGACAATTTTTTTATTAACAATTGTCCAATTGTTGAAAAATTAACCTTTAAATCTTTGGGAATGTATTTTTGAAGTGTTCTAAATGCACCATATTTTTAAAATTTTTTAAATATTATTTAATACCCTTTAAAAAATTATTTAGTGTAACGTACTCGCTTGTGACCAAAACCCCCTCCCCCAAAAAATTTTTTCCAAAATTTAAATTTTAAAATTTTAATTAAGGGAGATGAGCCCCCGGGGGAGGATTTTTTTGGGGGAAATTTTCCTTTTTATGGATTTTTTTTAAAATTCCCTTAAAATTTTCAATTTTTTAAAATATCGGCGAAAGGAAAAAATTTTTTTTTCTTTTTAAATGTTTATAACTTTTGCAAATTATTATGTACTAATATACCCAAAAGGGATTTAGATCAAAAACACCGCAATAAACACTTTTTTTAAAGGGCAGCAAAATCAAGATGCGGTTTTCGCATTGTGTTAGAAAGCCCCAGGAAAAAATTATATGGGTGGTTATGCCTTTTTAAAAAAACATTGGGGAATAAATGCATTTTGAAATGCAATTACTTCAAAAAAAGAACGACTGGAAACTCGGAAGAATCGCTGAAAATCGTTACCGGGGGTTTTCGGGGATGTCAATTTTTTAAATTTTGGGATTAAATTCCCGGGGCCGGGTGTGGCTCTGGGGGCCCTGGGGGTTTTGGGGGAAAGCACCCCCGAAAATCGCCAAAAAAGTTCTGGGGGGTTTTTGAAGATGCCAAATTAAATTCTGGCCAGAATAACCGGGGGCCCCCGAAGTCGCTCTGGGGGAGTGCCCGGGATCGTTGGGGGGTTGGCGCCAGAAAATCAGCCGAAAATCGTTACTCGGGGATGGAATTCAACTGGGGTTAGAATTACCCAGGAGGGGCCCGAGGTGGGGCTGCGGGGAAAGGTAATGAAGAAACTGAAAAAAAAACCCAAAATTTGAAAATAAAACTTTTTTAAATTTGAATTTCGTTTTTTTTAATTAATTTTTATCACAAAGTTCAATTTTAAACTTAAATAATAAACATCTTTTCAAACTCTTCCTATTCTTTTCCTTCTTTATCTTTTTCCTCGTCACTATCCCCAATTTGGAGGTCCCTTTTTTTTGGGTTTTAGCAATTTCCACCCTTGCTTGCATGCAAGTAAGCACTTTAACAACATTTCGGCACCCACACCTTGTACAGGACTGAGCCCCCCCATCCCCTAATTCCCACCCCCTTTTCCAACGGTTTTAAAGGGGCTTTCTTTTCCTATTTTTTTTTCTTGTCGAGGGCCCCTTTTTAAATTGGTTTTTCCCAAAAAGGGAGAAAAATTTCCAAACCCAATTGTTTTTATAATATGTGTTTTAATTTAATTTTAAATTTTAAATTTTTTTTTTAAAATTTTTTTCTCTCGGTAATTCTAATGCCAGAATTGATTTCGTCATCCCCAAAAAAACCCCCCAGTAACGATTTTCGGCTGGTTTTTTATGGACGCTGCAATTTCCCCCCAATACCCCCGGGAATTTGGCCCAAATTCGGCATCCTAAAAAACCCCCCCCAGTAACGATTTTCGGCTGATTTAATGACCCCCTAACCACCCCCTGGGCATCCCGCAGAGCCACCCCCGAGCCCCCGGATAATTTTAATGCCAGAATTGAACTCGGCATCCCCGAAACCCCAATTAACGATTTTCTGGATTTTCCAAGTTTCCAGTCGTTCTTATAACATTGCAAGTAATTAAAAAAATTTCAAAACATATTGCAAAAATTTTTTTTTTGAAAAATGGCATAACCCCCTTTTTTTCCCTTTTGGGACCCTTTGGGGGAAATACAATGCAGAAAACCGCATCTCGATATCTTGGCCCTTTTGATTTTTTCCCCCCTTTTCCCCGGGGGCCCAAAAACCCCCTCTTTTGCCCATTTTCCCCCAAAATTTTTGAAAAAGGGTTCCCCCCCACTTTTTTTGGACAATACCTTCCCTTTTAAAAAAACCATTTTTTTTAAAATTGCTTTAAAATTTAATCAAAGTGCGTTTTTTTAAAGGTTTTTTTTTATTTTAAAAAGATCAAGGGTAGGTTTTAAAAAAAAACCGGTTTTTTTTGTTTTAAATTTCCCTTTTTTTTTTCAATAAAAAAGGGGAAATTTTTCAAAATTTTTTGGAAAATTTAAAAAAAAATTTTAAAAAACTAATTTTTAATAGAAATTTAGAAAAAAACGAATATATTTAAGGTTTTGTTTCCCCAAAAAGTACTTTTTCTCGGGGAAAAAAAAAGGTTTTGCTAAAGGATACCCAAAATTTACCCAACTCCCCAAAAAAAATTTTTGGGGGTATTTAAAAAAAAATGGGGTACATCGACTTCCTTATTTCCCCCACCCTGTATAAAAAAATTTAAATAAAAAATGCTAAGTAAATTAAAAAAATTTTTGGCTCGAAACATTGTTCCAGAAAAGAAGTAGCCTTTAAATTTTTTTTTAAAAGGGGGTTTTAAAAATTTTTTTACTTTTGGAAAATTTTTGATTGTTTATTTTGTATAAACCTTTTTAAAAAAATTTATTTAAAAAAAAATTTTTTTATACATTGCTTGCCGTATAATTTTATTTCTATTATTGGTTTGCTGGGTAATTTTTTGAGTTGGATTTCCCTTTAGAAATGTCAACACGACTAATATTATTTTCCTCATATACTTTGTGCGTGCAGACTTGGAGGCAGCCTGGTTTGCAATTATTTTTTTGTGCATGAGAACTTATAACTACAACTTACGGTATTTTTCCTAAAAGTCACGCAGACGTACTACCGACTAATAATTACTTACCATTCGTTTGGTTTTTGGGATAAGACATCCCCAAAAAAAAAAATAAACATATTCCCCAATTAATCCCATACTTTACTTTTTTTGGCATTTTTAAAGAAGCGAGTTTTTTTCCTTTTTATTTTTATTATTTTTATTGGGTCATAACTGATAAGCCCTCCCAAAAAAAAAAAAAAACCCTTTCCGGAAAAAATTTTTTCCTTAAAAAAAAGGGTTTATAAAAATATTTGAAGAGTTGTGTCGAAAATGAGCTTATGGGTTATTTGCCAAAAAAAAAAAAAAAAAAGAAAAAAAAATTTATATTGTTAAATAAAGATAATTGTTGGCCCCTTTTTAGTTTTTTTGAATAATACTTGGTATTATATTGGTAACTATCCTGATAGAGATAAAATACAGCAAAACATTACCTGGCAATGCCTAGGGCGAGCTTTCGTCTAATCACGGGCGTTCTTACTGGGGAAATTTTTGTCTGCGAAAACACCTCTTTAGAATGGGTATAAATAACACAACCTCTTTTAGAGGTTGTGAACAGGAAGACGAGACGGTAGAGCATATCCTTTGTGACTGCCCTTTTCACTTTTCCCCCCCCAAAAGGAGATCCATGCTGGGCGAGTATTGGCTTTCTTTTTGGGGCCCCCCAAAATTTGGGGGATTTCCCTCTTTTTACGTTCTCACCTACTTTAAATCAGTTTTTTAAAAAAGGAGTCCCCTTTGGGGGCACAACGAGCCTACTGAGGCCTAGGGGCAGTGATGTTTTTTGACCCTCCGCACCCTTTTTTATACAGATACAGAGAATACTTGGGGGACCTCTGCTTGATGCCAAGGCAATTTAAGAAAAAAATTAAAATTAAATTTTAAAAAAAAAAATATTCACGGTCGCCCAAAAAAAAAAAACTTTAAAGGCTGAATTATGCTTGAAAAAGGCCCCCAAATAGGTGTATAAAATTTATTATTTTTTTTTAAAAAAATAAATATAAACCTGATCAGCACTGTAAATAAATGTTAACTAACATGAAAAAAGTCATAAAAAATTCTGGTTAAATCTCCCCCGGGGAAAAACGGCGGCATTTTTTTTAATGTTTTAATTTAAAATTTGGGGCGTCATAACTCCCCAAAAAAAAAACGGGCTCCCAAAAAAAAAATAAGAGATTATCGTCACTCACAATTTTGA
>JAHBCN010018054.1:0-17471 GCA_019359885.1 Listronotus oregonensis
TCGCTTGTTTCCTAAGCAAGCGGTTTTACATTTTATAGTCTTTTTCATTCTACAAGAAAATATACAATTCCGGCAGGTATGCATAATTTTAGAATCGTGTAGGAAAGGCCAAAGTAACCATACCAACTAACGAAGATAAAGAGGTATCGTAACAGACTTGTATTATTTATTAAAATTTTAATATTTATGTTTTTGTGATAAAGACTCATAACTACCCTACGACAGATATTTTACATCCTCAGGGAATGTAGGATTGGACTTACCATCACACTTGTTTGGCCCAATTTTGGACATATATGTTAACTTACATACATAGAAAGTGATATTTTTAATACTTTGATCTTGTCAAAAAAGGTACTCAAAATTTATTTTGAAAAATTAAACCAAATAGCCGTCGTAATAATATTAGTCCAGTAACTGAAGACCTGAAAGTACCCAAAGCTGTAAATAAATCTGTACAGTTTTTATTTGTGGCGAAATTCTTAGGTCTACGCGGGTGCTTTCAAGCGAGAAAAGTTTATCATGATTTCGACGTGAGAAGCCGCTTGAAAATGGCCCCCAATGTTCCAAAAATGAGTTTAGGGCGAATATCTGCCAAAAGATACGAATTAGAGATTTTTGTTTAGATCAAAAATTAAGATCACCTCAAAATCTAGAAAAATGGTCTTTACCATTTTTTTTGCAACACAATATTTTTCGCAAAAACAGCGGTCGAAAAATCAATTACATACAGGTTTTTTAGAACTCCGAAAAAGCCTAACAAATGCAGATGGGCAAAACAATTTCTTATCAAAACACAAGAAAGATGGTGAAGGAAATTTTCTGGGATTATTGAACACTTGCTAAGGTCTCATTATAAAAAAAAATGTTAATAAACCATTTTTTCAAAAAATATCAATAAAATAATGAGATACTCTCAAAATATTGTAAAAAAAACTTTGACCGCTTTTTTTAATATTTTAGAAAAATCAGAATGGACCCAAACTCATATGCAAAGATAGGTACGGTTTTCCAATTCTATAAACTTTGAATAATTAAAAACTGTACATTATTGCCTAAGTAATGGAACAATTCGTCCGCCCGTTTATAAGTGAATCTAGGAGGATAGCGGCATTCTAGAGATAGAGGCAGCTAAAATGAGGGGACCCGTTATCTCGAAAACTATCGATTTTTTCAATAAAAATTATAAGGACCATTTTTGTAGGCGATTTTCATTTTTTTGTTTTAACAAAAAATTTTAAATTCGCATATTTTGGCAGATATTGCGGGAAATCCATTTTTAGGGCCTTGAGGGGCCATTTTCAGCTTTTCCCACATGTTAGTGTTGATAAACCTAAGGGAAAACTGTACAGATTTATTTACAGCTTTGTTCCTTCATTTACTGAACTATATATGCTTATTTTTATAGCGAATATGCTGACATGCATCTAATTTATGGACAAGCACTCAGCAATTATGTTGAAGCACAATTTTAAAAACATTATTTAAAGAAAAACACGGAAAAAATAAATTATAGGAAAATAGTCCAAAAAAAGTCTTTTTAAAATATTGTTACAAAAAACATAATATAATAATGTAAAAAACATAAGAATGTAAATAATGTAAAAATTAATATTAATGGCATGGCAATGACAATTCCATAAGAAACCATTACAGAAAGGCACATAATAGATTTTTGGTAGAAAAACATTAAAATTATTTTCCCTAGTCAGTGTGATATATCAGTGGCTTTAAGATCCTATAAGCTTTTAAAATCTGTAATAATAAATCCAGGACCTTATTTTAAAAAAAAACAAAATTTATAATGTCAGCTTAATGACAAAACGTCAATGTGTAAATCTAATAACACTGTCTTGTAGAACAGAAAAAGGAGCAATGAGAATGTAAAATTCATTTTGTTATATCCATTTAATAGAGTCATGTAAAAATAAAAATGAAATAGCGAATAGTCGTGATGAGGCTCAAATTGGGACATCCTGTACTTCTATGCATTTCTTCTTCGACGAATGTTTTCTTGTTGCACTCAAATAAACATTCCAGGATTATCTCTTATTTTATCGCAATGTTGTATTATTCTTTGTATTAGCTTTTGCCTAGTGTGCACCGCCTCGAATACATAAGCCTCCTCAAATTTTCCTATTAAAAGAAATCTAGAGGGGTCATGTCGTGCGACCCCGAAGGCTTGAAATAGGCCACCACAATCGATCACTAAAATTGTCCAGTAAATGCTAATGTACTAAACTGCTAAAATGGGGTGGCTCTCCATCGTGCATAAACCAAATTTGGTGTCTGGTACCCAGCGGCATATTGTCGAATAATCTGTTTAGGTTTTGGTGCAAGAACTGCAAGTACCTGGCACCATTTAATCTACCTTCAATAAAAAACGGCCCAATTTCCTATATTTCCAATAATTCTCGCCCACACGTTAACCATAAATCTTTGCTGTTTCGTAGTTTGTCGTGCCAGATATGCAAATTATGAGAATTTATTTCACCATCTTGGGTAAAATCGGCTTTATTTGTAAACAAAACAATAGAAGTGAAATGAGGTTTTGCACAAATTGGTGCAGAAACCAACTTGTATTATTATATCTTTTAGAGTAATCTGCGGGCGACATGGCATACACTTTTTGAACGTGATCGGGGTAAAGCACTTGTTCTTTAAGGGTTTCATTAACGACCTACTTTATCCTATGAAACTGAGCCGATAACTTTCTTAAGTACTAAGCGAGACCGGTCTTGGTTTTGGTCTTGCAGCAAGACCAAGACCAAGACCGCCTTTTCGCTTGCAAGACCAAGAACAAGACCGCGGTATGCAACACCAAGACCAATATCGAGGACTGCAAGACTCTTGCATTTTTACGACTTTTTTTAATATTATAATATTTAGTTTTAGTATTTAATTTACAGAGGTATTTCATACAGACATGACAAAAAATGTGTCAAGAACTGTCAAAAAAGGCGATTATTTAATGAGTAACAGGTTTTTTTAATAAAATAATAATTAAATTAATCACTTTGTTCTATTATACAGTTCTCTAACAATGATAAGAAATAAATTTAATAACATGTTTCAAAAATAATAAGATTGTGACTCAATGGTCCGACAAAGCTCGATATCTCCGAAACCGTTCACGACAGAGAAAAACTAGAGATACAAAAGTTATAGAAGATGAAAATTACGTTTATATTTCTAATGTTTTTTAAATTAGCTATCCTTACAGGGTGGATGAAAAATTTCCAACATCCAGAAATACATTATTTTTGTTTTACGCTGTATGACGGAAAAGTTAAAACAATGTCAAAAGAATAATGATGACGTCATTTTTTGTCAAAACCGAAAGTAATATTTAAGAATCATGGCAATTCAACAATTTCCAGCATAATATACAGGGAAAAATACTGAAATAGAAAATTATTTCACATTTAGAATCCCTTTTTCTATAATGTTTGTTTGTTCAGTTTTTCATCATCATAAACAGTTTCGGAGGTATCAAGCTTTGTCACACTACTGAGCCACCTTGTATATGTAGAATGCTTATAAAGTATTTGCACAAACTTTGTACGGTAAATGTTTGACTAATTTTAGGATAAAAAGTTCATATGAATTAAAAAAATAAATAAATAACTTTTTTTAATCAGAAACAAATGCTTACATATCAGAATCATTTTTACGGAAATTGTACACCTGGTTGAATTTTTTTTTCTGCTTACACAGTACACAGTTTTGTATTTCCTTTAATTTTATATGCTTTTTCAAAGAAAATTTATATAATTCTTATAACTAAAAATGTTTCTATATGCCACTAAATGTATAAAAGCAGGTTGTGTCTCAATTCAATTAAAAATGGAGAACCATAAATAAACCCCTATATTTCAAATATGTTTTTAATCAAATAATTCAAATGTACATGTAAGGCTAAAATTGGTGGGTATATTTTAAAATTTTAAAGCAAAAAAAATAGTTTCCATCTTTATGTATTTTTGAGTATTAAAAATATTTTATTTAAGATGGCTTAGTTTAAATTATTACTACCAAAAAAAAACAAGACCAGCAAGACTCTTGCGTAAGACCAAGACCAAGACCAGGGTTGCAAGACCAAGACTAGCCCCGTCTTGGTTTTAGTCTTGCTTTGCTAATCACTAGCTTTCTTACAAAAGTAGTGGGATTCTTTTCAATCCCATTGAGTGTTTTCCTTTTAACTAAGAATTTCTTATTTTTCCTTGAGGCCCTTTTCCTTTGCGACGTGGTGTAAAACTTTCTAAAGTAAATAGAAGTAGTAGGACATTTTTCGGAACTATATTGTGTGTGTACAAAACACGGACCCAAAATTTACATATATTTAATCCGAAAACTTGCGATGCTAAATCTTTGTAATTTTCTGAAATGTGATTCTTAGAATAACCTCAAGCAACTTATAAATGGGACATTTTATAGTAATTTTACAGATAGTTTCATAATTACCATTTAATTATTTCTCTGTTTGCGGACCATCAAAATGTATAAAAAATTTAAATTCGTATTTGTGAGACAGCCTATATAGTTATAATAAAATGTCACATTTAAAAGTTTTAAGAAATATAAAGATCGAGCAACCAAAAACCCTAAAACCATTAAAAAGGAATCTATTTCTTTTGCAATCGGTTCTTTCCAAGAAAATCGATTCCGGACCTGTTAAAATTATATAAAGAATCCGGATCACGGATCGTATTTTTTAAAGGTAATCGATTCTTTCGGACCTTAAAAAGGAATCGATTCCAAAAGAATTCGATTCCTACCCAGCTCTGCCCTGTACAACACTTGAATAACCGAAATTTCCTAACAACCATTACCAAAACCTAAGTACCATCTCAGGTTAGTCCCGGAATCTTACCTCGCGGCCCCCTGCCGATAGCCTTAATTGCAAGCCCACCCCCGGGGGGCGGCGCCCTGCACAGGTGTAATGGATTTCCTATTAGAGCGCCAAAAACCGATTCGATACGAGATACCGATCTACGATGATGAGAGATATTAATAAAGCTGTAGATCGTAAGTACTGCATATTTCGACCTGTCAGAAACCAATCAGCTGTTTCATTATAGTTAGCCATCAGTGTTGGGTTCATCTTGATCGGTATAAGTGCCTTGGCGCCTTGTTTAATAAAAGTTATTGATTACTTGGTGAGTATCAAATTATTGGTGTGCTATTATTCATTGTATCTATTTAGCAATTGTTACAAAACTTTCTTTGTAAAGCCTTGTCTCGTCTCGTCTCGAAATATCGAGATAATATATTTGGACGAGACGAGATAAGGGTCGAGAAGAGACGAGACAAACGTTTGTCTCGTCTCGTCTAGTTTTGTCTCGAGTTGTTTTGGTTTATTTCAATTAAATTAATTTTAATATACAGTGCATTAGTAATGTATAGGATAATTTCAATAAAAATTAGTTCGAAAGTTTAAGAAAAATGCTTGGACCCGTCGATTTTTATTTTTAGGTACATGGTACACATTTTTTAAACTAATTTTTATGTCTGCACAGTGCACAAGGTGGTGATAAAAAGACATATTTTTAAATAGAACACACATATTTTATCATTACATTATTAATTCCAATGTTTAATTCTAGAAACGTTCATTCTCAATTTTTTTACCAATTTTTAACTTTTTCCATAATAATTAAGTATACCCAAATTATCCTAAATGGCAATATTCTTATACTTACGTAACTTTCTGGGTATAGAATATAAAGTAGGTATAGGAATTTCTAGAATTAAATAAATACAATCCAAAACTGTAAAAATATGAGTAGCCCTGTCTAATTCAAAATATCGTTAAAATTTAACATACTATTTAACGATATACCTAATACTTACATAAGCACTTTATCTACAAATCTTATATTCAAGGCATTAAATTACTTACTCCTCGCCATCGTTGACTCACCCTGACCACTATATACCTACAAACTAATTGCAAAATCTGCTGCAAACTGGTATGTATTTTAAGAAAGATGCATTGTTTTTAGTTTAAATTAAAACTTTTTAAAACATAATAGCGGCATATCCTCAAATAATAGAAAAACATGCCAAAACAACCCTCTGCATAGGCACTTAATAAAAAACATTTGAAATAAACCGTAGAAACAAAATATGTAAAAAAATACGGGCTGTCCCATTTATGATGTATCTCTTTTTTGGAACACCCTGTATAAATGCTTATATTTTTTAAAACACGCATTGTAAAATAAAAGTTAACGTGATTGAGCTTTTCTTAAATTGTGTAGTTTTCTTAAAAAATTGGTGATTTCAGACTTTACGCACAACCATAATATGCAACTAAAAATAAAATAAAGAACCTAATAATTTGTTTTTTTATTTAAAATTAAAATATAGAACATATAAGTGACATAAAAATGTCCACAAAATAGAAAAAAAAATCCAAAAGATAATGGAACATAAGTCATAAACTCTATTACAAAACAAAGGTAAAATGTTTTCTAGAAATTTTTCTTATAATTATACAGGGTGTTTAAGCAATAGTTTTAAAATCTTTAACAGCAGTTAGATCTTGCAAAAAAAGTCTCTATATACATAAGTCCGGATATGCATCGTTTCGAAATTGGAAATACCCAGGGTCCTAAAGTTAAAAAGAAGCTTTAATTGTACATAATTTTTTAAAACAATTATTTTGATAAAACAACTTAAAATACAACTTTTTCGTTATTTGAGTTTTTTTCGACACAGAGAGACCTACTTTTCAAAAGGGTATAAAAAAAGAATCGGTTTTAATTTTTTTCTTGAAAGCGAAGCAAAATTAAAAAAAAGTCAAGAGACAAAATAGCTGTATTTTAAGTTGTTTTATCGGGGGTAATACCACGAATGCTTAAAAATTACAGAAACATTTTTCACGATAGCGTGTTTTTTTATAATTTCACGAGTCCAACGGACGAGTGAAATTTTAAAGAAAACACGCATAAGTAAAAAAATATCTGGTTAATCTTAAAGCACGAGCGGTATTTAGGGAGAATATTTCACTAATCAAAAACGTAGATAAAGTTTATTAACCAAAAATTAAATATTAATTTAATAAACCGTCATTATTATTTTAAAATTTCGTATTGTTAATTTAAGAGTAAGTGGAAAAACCAGGTTGCCTAGACGACGTGAAATTTCCGCTGTAATTTTTCCATTAGACCATGGAAAAATATGTACATGAGTAAAATATTCAAAATTATTAAAAAATAATAAAGCCACAGGGTGATATACTTTTTAAAGCAATTAATTTAAGCTTTTTTTTTTAACACCCTGTATTTCTAAAACGATGCACTTCTTGTCCTATGTTTATAAAAACTTATTTTTGCAAGATCCAACTGCTGTCGAAGTTTGTAACACTAATCTTAAACAACCTGTATAATGCTTAAGAACTAGAAATATATTGTTGGAGATTTATTACAGTTAGTTCACTTAAGTTTTAAGTCATTAAAATGTTTCAAGATGTCTCGTCTCGTCTCGTCTCGAGCTTGTCTCGAAGGATTTTATCTCGTCTCGTCTCGTTTTCTGAAATTCGAGACAAAATGCTCTCGAGACGAGCAAATCTCGGAGGACGAGACGAGATGAGACGTCTCGTATCTCGTGTCTCGCGGCAACTCTAGGCACTCCTGGGGTCGTTGTTTTATTTTTTGAAAAATAGTAGTGCTTTTTTATTAACACGTGTGTAGTTCCATGTAGATCTGTCATTTCACTCGTATATTTACAATACTTCAAAGTTAACTTATCACACTTATCTTTTGTACAGGGTTGCGTATTTTTGAGAAAACTGTACGAAACAAAGAAATTCTGAGAAGGACGTTGATATAAGCAAATATTATAAATGAACATTCTAATTAAAAGAGTCAGCAATAACTACAACCCAAAAAAATCAAAAATTTTGGAACAGCGTGTAGAAAATTTTATTAACGTTTATTTCATGATGAAAATAGCCTGCAATTTTTGGTATAGCTGGCGCTTGTTGACGTGATGAGGTGATAAAGAAAACGACTAAAGACACTGAAGATAAAGAAGACATTCTGGTTCTCACCACACCATTTACCAAAACCAATAAGCCAAGAATATTTGAAGTTTATAACTTCTACAGCTAGGACAAACCTAGCTACAGAAAGCTGTACAGAAAGTACCTAGCTGCGCGACCTGTGAACACCCCAAACAAATTCTTTTTCCTATTTAATAGAAACGGAAAATGCCCCAATTAAAGCTCTGGTGTCAATACATCTGGTAAAATACTGTGTTAGATTGCTAGATACCTGGATTTAAAAAATCCAGAAATGTACTACACGTGCCACTGTTTTCGAAGGTCCTCGGCAACCTTGTTGGCAAATTCTATAACCAATATCACTAAAATTAAAAGGCATGGAGGATGGAGGTCAACCAGTGTAGCCGAATCCTATATTGAAGATTCCCTAGCAAAAACAAAGTTATATTTTAAAAACGTCTTCGGGAACACCCATGGATCCAGTTTTGTCAGAAGGTACAATGGAAAATGTAATACTTAGTTGCTTTGCCTCTAAATAAGTCAATTACATACCTAAAGTCAACTCCAAATACCACGTTTGGTAGAATGTGTTTAAGGACGTCAGATAGTAGAGAGCACACATAATTTTTTATTTTTTAAATTATTTTTGGACAGTCCACGAAGGCCAAGGCCTAAGTACTAATGTACCATAGGTGTCTTAAGTATAGTAAGAGGGAGTTTGTTCACTCGGGACTCAAATATTTGGAGACTGGGGGAGAAGGGAAAACTTCTGCGGGTAGCAGGTTCCATAGTCTCGACACTCTAGGGATGAAGGAACGAATAAAGCGGGAAGTTTGGGGCCTCTCAAGTTGAACCGCAAAAGAAATTATACTGGCCCATCTCTTTTGACAAGAAGCTGTGAAAATACCTATAAAAGAGCGACAGATCCCTCACAGCTCAACTGTGGGCAAGAGGAGAAAGCTTTTTTGTAAGCGTGGGATCATTGTTAAGACAAACAGCTCTTCTTTGAATGGAGTCCAGAATGCTAATTGTTTTAGGAGACGCCATTCTCCAGACATGAGAACAATATTCTAAAGGGCTGATTTGGGATACATACAAAGTTTACAGATTGGAAGAGAAAAATACTTTTGGCTTAAAAGAAAAATCAAGCTTTTTTAAGCTCTAAGGCATGGATGTAATGTGTTTGTGCCACTTAAGGTTATTCTCAAAGTGAAGCCGACAAGATTAAACGACTCTTTGTTTATTGTAACGGATGAGCATTGGCAGATTTTTTTCGCGACAGCGAACATGACTGGATTTTCAAGGCAATTAACTGAACAAGATTTTTGGCATCCCAATCCAAGATAGGTTTAAGGTCTTGTGAAAGACATCCGCATTGACCTACGCTTGGTCTTCAAATCAGGCTTATTGACTAGCTTGAGAAATTCAATGTTAGAGTAGAGAATACTATCGTTAGCAAAACTATGAATGGGATTGAGTGTGGAAGAGAGAAAATTAATAATGTGTAGAAAAAACAAAGTGGGTACCAATACTGAGTCCTGGGACACCCAAGCATTAATTTGGTAGAAGCTGGAAGAACGACCATCTACAATTACTGATATACGTCGATTAGAAAGGAGACTGGGAGCCAAGAGCAAAGCTTAGGTAAAAGAGCGTTAGAAGGAAGTTTGTTAAGAAGCCCACCATGCCAGATCTGATCAAAAGCTTTGAATACGTCAAGAACAACGATCTGGGATTCACCAAGAAATCAAGGGACTTGTTCCAGTTGTGTAAGACAAAGAAAAGGAGATCAGCTGTGGATTTTCTGTGAGGAAATTTATACTGTCTTTCATGTAAGATCATGTGTTTTTCCAAATACTTTAAGATTTGGGAATTAATGAATTTTTCCATTACTATGCAAACAACAGCAGAAGAGTATAGGTCTATAGTTAGTAAGGAGAGTTTTGCATTCTTTCTTGGGATAGGTTGCACACGTGTACCTTTCCAGTACTCCGGAAAAATACCCGTGTCGTAAGAGATTTAAGAAGGCGTTTAACTTTAATAATATAACTTGTCCAGACATCTTTATTCTTCTAGTCCAAAATAAAGATTTTTTGTAATATTAATTAGTTTTACTGTTTATAACTCTATGAAAAAAATCGTGCAAAAAAATAACTTTCAGGACTACTAGCACTGAAAAGTAACTATTTTGGCACGATTGAATAAAGTAATGAATATCTTACCTAAAACACTCAATTAGGTGAAATACTTGCAAAATAAGCTTTTTTTTATTGAGGAGCTTAATAATTTTTGTAATTACAGTATATTCTTATTTAACTTAAACCTAATTGACATTTATCTTGGAATTAAATCGATTCTAGGAACAAATTTGTACCTAGCACATGCGGAAAGTGTTTTTTCCGCCCTTGACGATTTGCCGAACATCGCTTCGCGTCGTTCGCGCAATTGCCGTCGCGTGCGGAATAGTACCACTCTCCGCACTTGTTAGGTAAATACCTCATTTATACTTAAATTGCTTTTTAAGATTGTTACCTTTTCGATTATACTGTTTTTCAAAAGCTCACTACTTGCGACACGCATTATTGGTGGCGCCAAGTATTTACTCCCACAATAAAATATAAAATTTAATAATCTAGTTTAATAATAAATAATATGCAAATTTATACTGAAACTAAACATAACCTTTTAGTTGATTTTATCAGTATGGGAAAACCAATCTTGCAATAACTGACCCCTGAAAATTCTCGATAACCTCCATTTCCTTAATTTTATTTTGTAAGTATTTATGTGTTATACAGAAGACAAGCGGCTTTTTAAAACGTAGATTTTCATCTTTTATGTCTTTTTGTCACACTAGGTTATCGATAAATTTGCATTTACAACCCTGATTACCACAAAACAACTGTAAAGTTTGTAAATATTTAAAAATATACCGCTACCTACTACTTAAAGGACCGTTAAAGTGTCATCATGTCATTCTTTAAATATTTTAGTATCACCAAACCGACATAATAAAATTTTAATTGTGGGAAAAAAATTCCCAGGGTTAGATTTTAAAATACATGAATTTTAAATATAAATTTCTGACAAAGAATTTATTTTGTCTATGACTAATTTATTTATTTGTTTATTATACATGAGTTTACTAAATAATATTATCCATTATTTGCTAGTAAATAATGATTTTATTATTTGTAAAATTAAACAAAAAGTCACCTCTTAAGTTGGACTGTAAAAGGATGCATAGAAGTGTTGTGTTGCTCTGGAATTAAACTGGCCATTTTTTGGAACAGAAGCCGTGAAAATACCCATAAAAGAGCGACATTTCCCCTGCAGCTTTTGTAAATGTGGGATCATCAATAAGACGACAGCTCTTTTTTGATTGAAGTCAAGAATGTTAAGTGTCATAGGAGACGCCATTTCCGAGACCTAAAAACAATATTCTAAAGAGAGTCTGATCTGGGATACAGATTAGAAAGAAAAATACTTTCTGGCTCGAAAAAAAAATCCAGGCTAAAAACTTAAATATTAAAGTGGAGAGTACTCTCGCCAGCAAAATTAAGAATGGTATATTTTGGAAGAAAAGAGATCGTTCATATGAGAAAAAAAAACAGAGTTGGTTCCAGTACTGAGCCCTGGAGCCCGCAGTATTAATTTGGTAGAAGCTGGAAGAATTACCATCTACAATAACTGATATACGTCAATTAAAAGGAAAACTGAAAAGCCAAGAACACGTAGAACACCGTAGGAAGTTTGTTAAGGAGCCGATATAGTCAAATAAAATCAAAAGCTTTGCGTATGTCAAGATCAATAATCTGGGTTTTACCAAGGAAGTCCAAGGACATGTTTCAGTTGTGTGAGACAAAGGAATGAAGATCAGCTGAGGATTTTTTGTGCTGGAATCGATACTATCTATCACATAAAATTTTGTGTTTTTCAAAATACTTTTAAGATTCGGAAATTCATGAATTTTTCCATTACCTTACAAACAACTGAATAAAATATAGGTCTATAGTTAGTAGGGAGAGTTTTGCATTCTTTCTTGGCGACGGGTTGCACACGTGCAGCTTTCCAGCTCTCCAGAAAAATGACCGAATCGTAACAGATCCGAAAGATGCAAGCTTGGGAGCACATTTTTTTAAGACAATTACTGAAATGCCTTAGGGTCTAGAGAATTTTTTGGTATTAAGAGAAGGAAGGATACGCTTAATGTGTTTGACTTAAAAAATTATATCGTACATTTTATGAGGAATAGGGGCAAGTGTTGGATAATGAAGATTGACGGAGGGATCAAGTGCAGCAAATTGTTCATCTTTAATTATTAGGGATGAAGAAGAATTTGTGCAAAAGTTTTGACTCATATTTTTGGCAAAGATCCAGAAGGATTTACTGCTTTTCAAGTAAGAGAAGATTTTATCTTTTATCCGAACTATATAACAGTCGTTGGCTTTTGAGATAGCTGTCGGTTTTTGGGACTAGGGTTTTAAAGAAACTTTTATGGGTTTTAAATTTTTGAAAGTCTGGCTTTGTCACAGGTTTTTAAAAACTACGTTTTTTATTATAATTTCAGCTAAAATTTTCTAATAGTCATGGATATATGACTGTTAAATAATGTACTAATATAATAGATTGTTGTTGTTGTTGTTGTTGTGATACTGTAATTTTAAATTTCTTTTATTCTAAAATGCATTGGCGGTGCTTTAAAAGATGTTCATAAGACTGTAACTAGTGGCGATTCATAAATCTATGTTACTGTTTGATTGGTTCAAAATAAACCAAATCCAACAAGAGTTGTTAGCCTGAAAGTACTTCGAAACAAAAGGTGTCAGTTTTTTTTTGGCAAAAACTGTTCATGTGACAACAGTGCCTTTAGTTTTGAATTTATTTGAAGATGTTTAGATTCTTAAAAACTTTTAAAGTCGTTTTTACTATAGAATCCTTTATTCAGCTGAAATGAGGGAAATTTGGGTCCCGTTATCTCGAAAACTATCGATTCTTCAAAAAAAATTATAAAGACCATTTTTGTAGATTACAAGGCAGTCTTTATTTTTTGTTAAAACAAAAATTCTTCAATTCGTATATTTTGGCAGATATTAGCGGAAAACCCATTTTTCGGGCCTTGAGGGCCATTTTCATCCTTTTCTCACCTGTTAATGTAGATAAACTTTTTTTCGCTTGAAAGCATCCCCGAAGGCCTAAGAATTGAGCCAGAAGGGAAAATTATACAGATTTATTTACAGCTTTGTCCCTTCATTTACTGGACTATTGGCTTTAAAATCATTTTCAAATTTACGAAAAATAGTTTTTTATGCCCTCCAAGAAAAAAATGTACTTTTAAACGCAAATCCTCTATTTGCATTTTTTTTAATTTGATCAAATTTTAAATTAGTTAAATTCCAAATTTCGCAAAAATAACTGCATTTTTCTTGAAATTAAATGAGAGACTGTTTTTGGTTTAATAATATACTCTAATAAATGGACCGAAGTTTAGACAATTTAAAAAATAAAAGAAACCATAAACTTCTTAATTAGTAATTAAATAATAATTTATTAACCCTCAACACTTTTTACTATACAGACTTTATATATAACCCAACAAATCCTTTATTTATGGGACTTAAACGGACTGCATCAAATCGGTTTATTTCGTACCTTTGGTTCTTTACCTTTTGGTCTTGCCGATTCT
This sequence comes from Listronotus oregonensis, assembly GCA_019359885.1. NCBI lineage: Eukaryota > Metazoa > Arthropoda > Insecta > Coleoptera > Curculionidae > Listronotus > Listronotus oregonensis. The sequence continues at coordinate 13,695 of JAHBCN010018054.1, forward strand.
TTTATATAACAATGCCCGATAAAAATCTTACCGATTCTCTGAAAGTCCAAAAGTGGAGAGAAAACTCTGCCTATCGCTTATTTTGACGTTTTGCCATCGGGTCGCGTTAAAAATCCGAGAATGTGCGGCGAAACAACCACAGAGAACATTTGATTCGTAGATAAAATCTTGTGTTAAAACGCGATTGCACGTTTGGGCTCGTACATACCATCGACGTACTATATAATAGAAAGGTTAAAAAGTCTAACATCAAAAGTTTTTGTGACTGTTCTTAATATTAGAACATTTTTTAGAAGAAAGGAAAAATACAACTTTAAAGCAATTATACTTAACGTAGACGAAATAATTATGAAATGCCGTTGCCCTTTTCACTATAATTTTCGAAGTTGTGCGAACCAAAAGTTAAAAAAAAACTAAAGAAAGTAATTACATATAATTACTTTAACAACTGTACAAAATGTCAAGCGTATCCTTTCATCTCTTAATACACTTAATATTAGCGCTGGGTAGGAGTCAAATCATTTTGAAATCAAACTCAAGAATCGATTCTTTTTAAGGATCTGACTGCCGGAATAAATAACCTTTTAAAAATAGGATCCGTTATCCAGTATTGTTATATAATTTTAAAATAATCCGGAATCGATTCCTTTTATTCCAAATTTAAAACAAATCAGTTTATAAATGCCAAAATCGTCCATTTTAAATCTTCCATTTTAAATTTCCAAATTTTGACGTTAGATTCTTAATCAGCATACCTATAAACCTTAAATAATACATAAATAGATACAAATTTTGTTTTGGAAGACAGATAGATATATGGATAGATAGATAGATAGTTACACAAAGGAAGTTAAATAAATGCTATATTAGTTATATAGGCATAACGCTGGATGTTAGGTGAAATAAACATACTTCAAAAAACAAAATTGTTATAAATTTAGGGAAAAAACGGGCTTAGTCACGACCACTAATCAATAAATTGTGAATTTTCCCATCAATAATTTTTTAAAATGCTTGCAGTTTATGACCTACAGATCTCATATAGTTCGGAAACATATTGGTAAAAAGAAATTTTTATTAATCCAAATACCTTAGTTTTTGTACCGATTTAAAATTTAAAATTGCTTTTTCTCAAAATCATAAAATTTGATTTAGCTCGTTTATTCTTTAATTAGTAGTTTTTATAAAAATTGAACACATAAAAAATGAAAAAGCGTTTAAAATTTAGAAGGCATTGTAGATATTTTTCGGAATTATGCCCTTGATTTTTGGAAATAAGAATAAATAATTTTAAAACATCCCCATATTAAAATTTTTGAATAAGAAAACACACCTAACATGTGATTTTTAACCAAAATATGTTGTTTTCCAGGTCCAGAGGAACAACATTTAAAGGAAACATTTTTGTTTCCTAACCATAGAGTGTGTACTCAAAAACGGGCATAAATTTTACTTGCATTTTTGATTGCTTGATCTTTATAGGTTTTTAACATGTTATCCTTGAGATAACCCTAAGGGACTTTTAAAAGAGACAATTTATTATAACAATTTGGGGTGTCTTACAAAAATAAATTTAAAATTTCAATACATTACACACACACGAGTGGTGCGTCGCCGAGCGGAACATAGGAAATTCCATATAAATTTTAAGGGGGTAATTATTGGCTCTCCTGTACATTTTACAGAAAAAATGTAAGTAAACTTTTTGAAGAGACCAATCTGACAAAGCCTCGTGCCAAGTTTCAAAAAAAATTTAATAAGCGAATCTTAAATTATTAATTAATTAATTTTCGGTTCAGGTAAAACCAAACAGACACCAGCCACCAGCAAACAATTTGTTATAAAGCTTTGTCAAATCTGACGTACAGCCGAATACAAGGAATGTTTTTTTTTTCGTTTCATCAATTTCACAACCATTACATTCAAAGTAAAAGACACTTTAACACTATTTTTTACCAAACCTTTTATTTAATGTAACAATTAAGTTTAACTAATAACAATTATTACTATCGATTAATAAAAAAATAATTTTATCAAACTAGAATTTAATTAAACCAATAGCAGTATCTTAAATATTTTCAAATTATTTTCTCATCAAGCCTATCTGGTCCCTTTTAACCACTAAACGTATTGTCAGTAAATTCGAGTCCAAACCCATCGCAATAAATAATTGTAAATGTTTAACTCAGAAGATCGAAAATAGATCCAAAAAAAGAGAACTGAACTCTTAATATTTTACTAGGTGTGGAAAAATAAAATGAAATAAAATACAATAATTTTTTTAAAAATAATAGAGAATACATTAAAACATTAATTAATCAAATGTTCAAACAACCCCCCATTAACAGCTGAACAATATCCCAACCGATCATAAAATTCCTTTCTAACGTTGCTAAGTTGATATTGCGAAATTTTAATACATTCTAACGAAATAGCGTTTTCTAGCTGTTTTAGATTCTCAAATTTTACACTTTTATAAATGACACTTTTTAAGTAACCCCACGGAAAGAAGTCATTCGGCGAAAGATCAGGTGACCTGGCTAGCCAAACTATCCGGTACCGTGGACCAATAATATTGCCGTTAAAAGCATTTTCCGGGTACTTTCTTACCATACGGACATTATGGGCAGGGCAACAATCCATTTGGTACCAAAACATTTAATCTTCTCAAACAACTTCTTCCAAGGCGGGTCCAATTTGATTTTGAAATAAGTCCAAATATGTTTCTGCTGTCAGATTATAGTCCATAAAAAAGGGTCCAATGATGATGTCCGATAATTCCCACGAATACATTTGTTTTTTGGGGATATTGTGTCCGAGTATGAACAAAGCGGTGTTCATTTTCTTGGCTCCAATACCGGCAATTCTGAACATTTGGTTCATTGTTGAGGGTGAATATACATTTATCGGTAAAACAAATAGTTCTTAAAAAATTTCTATCGTTATTTGCTTGTCCTACTTTCCATCATTTCAAAACAAAATGCCATTCTTCTCCTTCCTGCAGGTTTTGATGTTTTTCGAATTTATACGAATAATATTTGTGTTTTTTCAAAGTGCACAATACCGTTGTATGAAGTTTATTTATCTTTTGCCCAAGAACCCTCATGCTAACCATTTTGTTTTTCTCTACACTCAGTAGAATATTAAGGTTTCTGTTCTCTCTTTCTTCGGCTCTATTTTCGATATCCTGAGTTAACATTTACAATTATTTATCACGGTATCTTCGGACTCGAACTTACTGACAATACGTTTAATAGTTGAAATGGACAGAATGAGCTTGGTGAAGAAATAAACTGAAAACATTTCAGATACTGCTCTAAAACTGTTTCCCGCATAATGCCACCTAATTAGGGATACTTTTTCGTTGATTGAATAATTCATATTTTATTCAAATACCGACTGTCTCCGATTTATTGACACTTTTCTTTATGTCAGGGACAATATTCATTTTACTGGTGCCTGTTTGGTTTTACCTGAATCGAAAATTTGGTAATTTTGCAATTATATTTTATTAAATAATTCAAGATTCGCTCAATAGAATTGTTTGAAATTTGGCACAAGGGCTTGATTTCTTCAAAAAGGTTATTTTACATTTTTTCTGCAAATAGTACAGTAGTAGAAAATAGAGAAAGAATTAAACGGTATTTGTGAAACTTCCTGTAAATTAAGATGCCCTATTTATAAGTTGCTTGGGGTCATCTCAAGAATCACATTTAAAAAACTTACGAAGATCTAGCATTGCAAGTTTTAGAATACAGTTCGAAAATTTTTCTATTT
>JAHBCN010018055.1:0-17522 GCA_019359885.1 Listronotus oregonensis
TTTTTTAGCGCATGCGCAGTACTCTAAAATAAGCCTCACCCAAGATTCCTAATTAATGCATGACGTCAAGATTTCGAGATATAAAGCTAATCCGGATTGGGATGCACGTGAACATACCATCTAGGACTACTATACACTAAGTCGTGAGTTCGAATCCTGCTGGGTGCTGACTTTTTTTTATTTTTTTATTAGTTCCTCAGGTGTTTTACAACTATACATGGTTTACCAATATTATTAATGACAGTTAAACGAGCTTATTACTACTATTTTTCCTTTACTATGATGCTCACGTGTGCTTGCGTAATACTCAGGATCCTATACATTCATTTCACCTTAATATTTAATATTCCCCTATAGCTCAGTGGTAGAGCTCTAGACTTTGAAGCACTAGGACGACGGTTCAAATCCTGCTAGGTGACGACTTTTTTAATTTAATTAATTCTAAATTCTCTTCTACTAAACATTTATTTCAACTTAATAATTAATACTCCCCGATGGCTCAGTGGTTGAGCTCTGGGTTTTCAAGCACTAGGACGGCGGTTCAAATCCTCTGAATCCTTCAGGACTTTTTTATTTATTTCCAAAATTACTCAAGGCCCCTTGATGAGTTCATATTTCATAATCTTGGTCTGCGCCATAATCTAAAGTCAAGCAACATCGGGCGTAGTTACTACTTAGATGGGCGACCGCAGATGGGTGACCGCTTGGCACTTGGTGCTAGACCGGAAGTAAATGCAAATCGGACCTTAAAATTCTCCCATAAGAAATACATGGGAAAATGACGAAATTTATTGTAGGAGTCAGGTAGCTTATCTACTCTTAACAACGGGTACCATCTATAGATACTATTAAATACATAGTAAGAATGTTTATTGAACAAAAAAGCTTTAAAATGAAGAAAAGGACTGCAGCACGACATGAAAACAAGGTTTTGGATATCCTCGTTTTTTTCAGGATTAATTATTATACTCTTTCCATTGGACTTGCACTAACTACTTTTAATAATTTTAGAAAATCCTGTAATATTAATCTCGGATGCGGCATCTGAACTTAATAAAACAGATTATAAAATTTATTTAACATTAAAATTTTACAAATTTTTTCCTTATAAATTTATGTCCGTTCAGAATCTTTCTGAACAAAACATGCAGGACCGACTTAAGTATGCATTGGAAATTGCTTGGTTTATGCAGCAGGATCTAAAGTTTTTAAATAAAATTCTATTCACCGACAAGTCTTCCTTCACATTAGCCGGAATGTTAAATCACAAAAAATAAACATTATAGGTCCAGAGAAAACCCTCACCAAATTCAGCAACATAACAATTCTATTGTTTCCATGGCTTTCTTGATGCTAATATGGAACTTTTTTATAATTTATTAATAATTTAACCTAAAATATCTCAAAAATGGTTCATCCAAATATCATCAATGTATATATATTTAAAATCAGAAAAAAAAGATCTTTTGTTATTGCGCATAATATACAGGGTGTTTCATTTAAAAAAGTTGAATTTGCCTATACCTATTTTTCAATTTTTTTATTGCGATATTTTTTTTACTAATGATTTCAAAAGATAATATGGAAAAAATCCTACAATTTCTATATAAAACATTTTTTTCTGTCTTTAGAAATAAAGGCCCCAGAAGCCACGTATATATAATCAAAGACCCTGTACGCTTTAAATAACTGTTGAAAACTTTTATTTAACATACCAAGTACGATTGTTCCAAAACTATTATTTTACTTTATATAAACACTTTTTATTTTTCTAAAACACCGTTTTCATGAATATAACTTTTTAGTGTTTTCACCTTTTTTCCGCATGTTTTGCAGGTTTTGTACATAATATTTTACCCGAGATTTAAGCAGTTTGTCTTTATTAGTCATGACGTAAGATTGAAATAAAGTGTATAATATACCACACAATTTAATCCTAATAAACAAAAGTTAAAAGAATAAAGGACAAAAGTAATTTAGCTTTTGTTTACCGCCTATGCTTCCATATATAGAGTGTTTACGAATTCTAATATAAAATAATTTATGCAGTAATTTTGTGACTGAATATAAGAAAAAACATTTAACAGGGTATTTTAAATTTATAATTGCAGGATTTTTACTACCTTTTAAATATCCCGTAAATTTAATATATTAAATAACAAAAAAAGATAAAGTCCCATTTATGTGCAATATATTTTATTAATTTTATATATAGCTATAGCAAGCAGTAGCTAATAAATGATTAGGTGTTCAACCAGATCGAACGACTAATAACAAAATTAAATTTAATATTGTATTGAAGACCCTTTACATTGACAATCTGGACATTAATATGATAAGGTAGTTTATATTCTTTTGAAGTATTTCATCCCACCCTATTTCGAATTTAAATCCAATTGCTGCCAGAGTGTAATAGACCCTTCACTGTAAGTTCAAAAGTGAGGAACCTTTAAAGTCGTTAAATGAGAGAGAATTTAGAAGATCTTGAGGGCAATGGGCACTATGGCAATGTGGTGTAGGTTGTTCAATAGGTTTTGCGGTTCGATAAGAAAAGCACAATTTTATGGTTTAAAATACACTTTAACATTCAGTATAGTCTCCCTAAACATCAATACACTTGTTCTAACGAGATCCAAATTTATGAATTCCATCCCTGAAGTGAGAATCTGGAAGAGCTGCAAAGTACGCTTGCACAGCTGTTATCACCTCATCATTTGATGAAAAAGGCTTTCCACGTATGATTTTTTTTAGGTCTGGACACAGATGGAAGCCGCTAGGGGCTAAATCTGGTGAATACCAACAATTTGAACTTTAATTCATTGATTTTAGCCATTGTCAAAATGCTCTTGTGACACGGCGCATTGTCCTGATGAAAAAGATTTTTTTTTTCTTTTGCAAACCGGGTTTTTATTTACGTTTTTTTTTCCTTCAGCAGGTTTAGAAGGTTACAATACTATTCAGAATGTATTGTTTTACCAGTTCGCAAGTAATCAACAAACCAAATCCCTTTCGCATCCCAAAAAACTGATGTTAACAACTTCTTGGCCGATTTCTGGACACGAAATCATTTCGGAGCCGAAGAACCAGGTTTACACCACTCTTTAGCCTCTTGTTTTAATTCAGGATCATGGTGATAGACCCAAGTCTCATCCATAGTAATGAATCGACGCACAAAATCCAAGTTCTAAATGTTGCTGAGAAAGTCGCATTCAAAATGTGTTTTTGTTCCATTGTTAGCGAATGCGGCACCCATTGTGCACACAGCTTTCTGAAACCCAATACTTCAGTTAAAATACTGCTTACACTGCCCAATTAGGTGTCTAGGGCTTCTACTAAATCTCTTTTAATCACACGACAATTTTCCAATAGAATATCCTATATTTTTTCTACGATTTCTGGTGCTATTGCTGTTTTTGGACGTCCTTGACGTGGTTCGTCTTCAAGGCTTGTACGACCAGGTTGAAATTCAGCAACCCATATTTATACTGTACTTATTAAAGGCGAAGAGTCCTTATACACTTTCCACATTCGTTCATAAATTTCCTCTGCTTTTAAACCTTCCGAACATTCCTAGTACTCTAGCCACATGTAGTCTGATGTCTGTTACCTTTTAAAAAATGGGCTTTTCGATCTTTTTAACATATATAAGGACAACTACTTCCTAAATCACTTAAAGGTCGTCGTGTTACTTCTATTGAAGACTAATGTATCCTGCAACCATAAAAGGTCAAAGGGTTTTGTTCCTGATTTTATAGAAGTCTGTCTTTTCGGGAATTCATGGCATCAGCTAATAAGGACAGTAAGAAAAAAGCCGAAAACTTTTTGTTAGTCTTTGCACTTGAGGCAGGTAGTCTCGAGGTTAAAATAAAGCATTCACCAGCAATTTCCTTAAAAATTTGTAAAATTTCGGTTGTCTCATGTCTTTAAAACCGGTCGGATAAGGCTGAAAATTTAACCATTTTTTTACTTTACTAAAAAAAAATGAATATACTTTCAAAATACTATTAAACAAAGAATATAAATACTATACAAGCGTTAGCTTTTCTTTGTCACTTTGTATAGTTGTCAGTATACTGAATGCCACATATTATGAAATTTACCGGAAGTTATAAACTAGGTAAGCTATTAGAGGTAAATTATTTTACGTATATAGGATACTTTAAATCAGCACTTACTTTTCAAATTTAAAAGTGTAAAAGCACGACCTAACTTCTTTAAATTACTTTCGAATTCAGCTTAAAATAAAAAAAAACATTCCACACATATTTGGAAACGCCCTGTTTCAAATATAGAGTCTCCCAAAATTAGTGGCCAATACTTCTAAGAGACATTGTACTATCCAAAGTATGAAAAAAGTTTATATAAACATGCCTCAAAAAATACACCCTAAGTTTGCTAGAGCCCCCCTAAGAATGGACCCCAAAGTCACGTTCTGCGTAATACCTCTGGAACCGTTGAAATTAGACCAGCTAAATTTGGAGAAGTTGTTTATTTTTCAAGCTTGCATGTAGCTGATTTCCCAAATTACATAAATTTTTCCAGAGGCCTTACATAAAGGGTATGTACCTGGTATATTTTGGCCCATTTTCCAGTAGAATTGTATTATTCATCATAAAAAAATAAGGACTATGATGGGCGTTGGACCGTGTATTATAATTACTTTAAATAACAAAGAGAACTTGATAATCTTATAGATAAAATAAAATAAATAATTGATATTTAAGTTGTACCATTCTAATTATTTTTTACATTTGATAAACATAATATTTTAAAAATGTTTCTACTTAAAAACAAAGACCGACTAACAATACGCTTTTGTGTAATAGTATATTCACAGCCCTACTTCACTACAAGCCGTGAACAAGGAAATCTGGCAACTATGCCTTGAGATCTAGCGACACACGTTTAGTCATATGATTTACGTTGAATGACCTGTTTCTCTGTTGTGTTATTGTGAATAAATCAACTTTTTTGAAAGAAAATATTGTTAAGATAAAGACTAAACCTGTAAAAGGTCTTACTGTGTGAAATTTGTGAGTGACCGGGACAGTTTTTTTCCGCAGACATTGCGTAAAAACAAGAATATCTGCGGGTACAAAGTGCCGGTGTTATAAAGTACTTAAAGTAAATGGCGGCAAATGAACTTGACATTTTGTGGTGGTCCTTTTTAAAAAATAATTAAAATTGAAAGTGTGTTTTAATGATTCGTGTTTGGCTTTAATTTTGAAGGTATTTTTTTAGTTATTTTTTAAAAACAGTAACAAATATTAGCATTGGAAATTACCGTAAGTACGTAGGTATACATTTTGAAATTTTGTCGTTCGTTTTGATTTTTGTTATTGCGTTGCATAGGTACTTGGTGCCTGCTTATTAGATACTATTTAGTTACTGTTATTATTATTATTTTCCTCCAAGTCCTTGTTGTGTGCCTGGGTGCAAATCCAATTATAAAACTTCTCTTGATGCAGGAGAACCAGCTGTATCTGTTTTCACCTTTCCAAAGGACGAAAACCTTAAAGCCCATTGGCTTAGGAATATTCCTAGACAGTCATGGTCACCCACAAAATATTCTGTGGTTTGCGCTAAGCATTTTGTAGAAAGTGACATTATTAGAGAGGATGATTATCGCTTGCCAGATGGGTCAATGCAAAAGGTACCTACCAAAACTAGACTAAAGTTAAATGCAGTGCCTAGTATTTTTCCAAATTTACCACATTACTTCTCAAAAACAGTCCCTGTTTCCCGAAAAAGTCCTGCTGAAAGCTTGGCATAAACTTGAAAACAATAATGGTCGCTTACAAACGACACCTATTCTGCACTTTGCCATAGTACCTCTGTTTTACTAGAAATAATTGACTATTCATTTTCAAAATTTGATTTGTCGTATATTTTACCAGGTAAATTTACTACTGAAAAGTTAGAAAAAGATTTGGTAAATACAGACTTCTCGGAGGTTGTAATTACAATGTTAGCTTTGATGATATTTTAAATGCTGAGAAAAAATTAGACTCAAACATATATTTAGAAGCGCTGCTGATGGTAATTTCTCTTTAGCTGAGATTAAAAACAGGGAGACAGCTGTATCCAGGAAAATGATCTTGATTGGACAATACCTCAAAATAATTACACTGAAAAATTTTTGTTTTTACTTGAAACTGAATACCTAAATGAATATGAAATTGACTAATCGGTACAAATTTATATAGCCGGTTATGCTGCCCACAAAATTGTAAAAATATAATAATTGTAACATCTGTGTTTCTTTTCTTCTTGAAAGTAAGGGAAACCTAATTGACGACGAATACTTTGATTGTCTACAACGTGGCGGTTTAAAGGTTCCTACAGAAATTGTTAAAGACGTTCTGTTCCATATGTGCGCGATTTTTGAGAAAATTATTAATGACCCTGATACTAGAGTGACTTCCTAAAAATGGAAAATCAAAAAGCTATCCTGTGTGATCTAACTAATTTAAGCACTAGACAACATGAAGGCTTTAATGATTTATGCTCGCAATGTATTTGTGGTAACGAGAACAAAAATATGTTCATTATGATGTGCTCTATATTTTCAAACATTCTTTTAAATAATTATGTTAAAAAAAGAAATAACAAAAATGCCACAGAAAAATCGGAAAAGGCTGAGTCAAAAAACAAAAAAGGAAACTAGACACATTTAATAAATAAATAAACAAAACTAAAACTAAGTACAATTACTAACTAAATGTTAAATTACACTTGTTTCCTTTTACAACAGCATCATGTTCTTATGCCTTGACCTATGCACATAAATTAATTTGTTTTAGAGTTTAAATATTATATAAATATATTTATTTTTTCAATTATTATACTGATTTAATTATTTTAATGGAAATATCAATACTATTTACGCGATCTTTGAATTGAGCCTTAAATGAATTTAAAAATACGCGCCTCGATACCCGGATTACGCTCATCGCGCTCGAGGGAAACCGATCTGAATCTCTTGCCGGTTGCGGCGTTGCCAAGTGGTTGTTCACGGCTTGTAGTGAAGTAGGGCTGTGGTATATTACATACCGAGAGTGGTAAGAAGCCCATTACACACGATTTCGAAAATTACGGTACGAGCGTGAGCGAGTACCGTAATTCGAAAGAGTGTGTAATGGGCTTACCACTCGAGTTGTGTACTATACTTTTTCTACGACTTTATGTTTAGTTTTTTTATAAATAAAAGCAGAAGATTATGTAAACTTTAAGTAACAATACAAATAATAATACAAACATTTGCGTTGTCAAGGCGATGCTATTTGTTTCATAGCCAGCTTTACGTAAAATCTATTGAAAGTTTTCAAGATTTTGGGGCTCGCGGCTAATGCGATTGTGGAACTGTTACGTAATATATATATTACGTAACTGCCCTTACGCACAGTTTGGCTTCTTACAGTATAGTGTTTGTAATTAGAGATTTACTGATAAAGTAGACGGTGTGTAATTAGGTTCTTACTAATATAGGAGTAGAAAAAAATTATTAAAGCCTTATTACTTGCCTTAACGAAAGCTATCCTAAGAAAAACTTGCACACTCCTGAGAAAAATTATAACTTGTAAAATCAGGCAAAAGTTAATAATACAAAAATAACAAAAAAAGCAGATCTATACAAGTTAATCCATGGCCAACTACTTATAATTTTTAATTAGGATTTTCCTCGATATTTTTGTTAATTTATTTTTGATGCACCATATTAATTTTTAAAATGGTTTTACTCCAAAATTAGCCAAAATACAAAAATCGACTAAGAATAGCTTTTTTTGCGTAAAAATATTAAAAGTTTTATTATTTGGTGCTAAAACTACTAAAATTCCACAAAAAAAAATTTTGGGACATAATATACCAGGCACAATGGCCTTTTTTCAGACTAGGTAATTTATGCGATATAAAAAAAAATGTCACACCTTGTTAGTTCTGGCTTTTACCTTTTAAAATGTGTAACAGGTAACACACTAAGACACTGTGACAATTAGATTTGACGTATATTTTAATAGTTTTTTAAAATGGTTTACTTAAATAAAAGAAAAATAATATTATGATTATCGAGAAATTAAACGTAAATTTTTGCTGGTTTATTTTAGTAAATAATTTTAGACTATTATTAAAGTTATCATCAAATCTTTGTCACAGTGTTTTACCTGTTGTACATTTTCAAAGGTAGAAGCAAGAAATAACAAGGTGGGACATTTATTTTTTTATATGCGATACGTTACCTGCTTTCAAAAAAAGCCATTTTTTTGGAATACTTTAAGTTTCGGACCTCGATATTTTGTTAACAGTATACAGCAATTATGCATAGAATCCGAAAAAATAATAAAAAAGTGGATATCCGATTAAAAAGTAGAAAGTTGACACTGAATTCTCGAAAGTGGAACATCTGGCAACGTCGCCTGTAAATCCAGCGAACGCAGAATGTTTTTTTCCGTCGGTTCCAGATATCATACAGTGTGTCCCAATAGTTCGTAAGATAATTGGGTATTCCGGGACTTTTTGGACACACTGTATGGTGTATTTGCGCAGTTTCGACGACCTAAATTTTTCAGGTTTGCCAAATTGTTAAGAAAAAATCCCTTTGTGGCTTGCATCGCATAAGAGTGCCATTTTTAATTCCTATTAAATATTCTAGTTCTTTTCTGACATCTAAGCCCCCACCTTAAATACAAGGTGTAAAAAGTATGATGCTCACGATTTTAATGAGCGATAGTGGAGCTTAAAATTAGTCAAAAAAGTCAAGAACATATGGGTCAAAAGTTAATTGTTTTCGAAACATGGCCTTTCAAACTTTAAAAAAGTTGCAACACCGCGCCCGTTTCATCGCAGCGAGTCGACCATCGAATGTTTTTGCGAGGTTTTGCATATTTATACTTTTTTTAAGGAGATGTTCATTTACAAACAAATAATAAAAATTACTTCCTGCAATTTATTTTAATTTTTAATTTGGAATTAAACTTAAGTAAAAAATAATAAGTTATTGTTTGGTTTTTATTTGTAATTAAAAAATAATCGTACTTACCACAAGATTAGGCTTAATATCCATTTTAAGAACACCAAGTATTACGCTTTTAAACAATACTTTTTATTTTGGTTAAAGAATAAGATTTTTCGGTTGCACACATTCCGTTTTCATAACTCTTTGATACAATAATTGCACCACGGTTGTCTTAAATTTAAAACATATCGTCATATTTTCCCGATTTCAAAACTAACAGAAAGATCGCGGCCGGGCCGGTGAGCACAATGTATGACTTTATTTCACGCACAGGGCTTCTGGGTAGCTCTGTTGCTAATTGTTTGTTAAATTTTTAACAGGGCAAAACATTATTTTTTTATTTGTAGACTAAAACTTTTAGTTTAGTTTATTTTAGTTTATTTTATTAGCAAATGAATCTACTCATAAGCGATTAAGACAAAAGTTTTCAGTTGTTAGGGTTTTCAGAAATAAATCCTTTCAAAGTTCGTAACTTTGACATCGTTTACACAAAAATCTGTCAAGTTTTGACACATATGTCATAAAAACTTTTCGCTCCACTATCGCCGATTACAATCGTGAGCATTATACTTTTTACACCCCGTATATATGAATTGAAAGAGTAGTAGAACATATAGTTGGATCATTTTTAAAATGAAAATTTAGTGCCTTTTGAAAAGAAAAAAAAACATAAAAAGTAGCAAAAAGGTTTAATTTTTATTATCGGTCGCCTTTGCTTTTTATATGGTCTATTAATACAGACACGTGCGGGAAGCGGCACATTATAAAAAGCAAAGGCAGCCACAGTTCAAACCAAATCTTTTTTGCTACTTTTTATGTTTTAATTTCTCTTCAAAGGGCGCCAAATTTTCATTTTAAAAATGATCGAACTATACCGTCCGACCGATTTTAAGTCAAAATGTCGCGTAATGTAAAAATATAATATTGGCTGGCGCAAAACCTGTTACTATATTCGACCTATTATGTTAGTTTTAAAGTTTGCTGAATGGACTAAATTCTTTAAAACATAAGTACACATGTTTGTATAATTTTACTGGTTTAAATTGTTAGATAACGGCCGAGTTATGATCGCGTTGTTAAATTTAGCAATGGGCTTAGCAATTGTTAAAGTTAACGTTTAGAATGTTTAACAAAACGTCATTGTCAGTGTTATTCAATGATTTTAGTAGGCAACCTGTCAAAATCTGACATTTTGTTAAACATTCTAAACCGTTGTTAACTTTTAACAATTGCTAAGTCCATTGCTAAATTTAACAACGCGATCATCACTCGGCCGTAAGTATGTTAGATTCGCAAGGTATAAACAGCGCAAACGTCTGCCGCGGTGCACCGCTCGCCCTTCTATTTTTTTTAATTTATTTTATTTTGTGCTGCATTTTTATCACATGTAGGTATACACATTTTTTTTTATGTGAGTAAAACACTTTTTACCAAATTTAATAATCATTGCAATAGCCAACAGTATTATAACGACAAACTTTGTTGTTAGATAGAAAGAATCGAGGTTTTAATACCGATACTAGGGAACGTCTGTCAATATCGGTATTGAAACCAAATACCTAGTAACGCCCAAATCTCAATTTGAGTTAATTGCGAGACGCAAGAGTCTCGCAGTTTTAGTCTCGTTCTGGGTCAAATCTTGCAAGGTCAGTTTTGGTCTTGGTCTTGCTACAATTAGGCGGTCTTGGTCTTGGTCGTGATTTTGCGAAAATGCAAGAACAAGACCAAGACTGCAATACCAAGACCGATTTTGGGCAACACTAATTCAAACTTTGTTCCTCGGAAACCCCGGGTTCCACAAAATGGCTTTTGAGGTTTTGGAAAATTATTTGTTATTTTAAGTAAGACATTTAAGAATTAGGTTCCGATTCCCGAAGACTCAAATATTTGGTCCTGAATTTATTTAATTAATGCTATACCGATACATTAATGTTAAATGAGACAGATCAATTCTATCGACTGATTTGGCTTTAAGTCTAGATTTAAGCAAAAAATATTACTAGTTTTTGAAAAGAAGCTAATGAAGAATATTCGCCAACTTCAAAGGGTGCTATGAATATTATATTGCCATTTGTTAGCAGCTACCTGTACAAACTTTTTTTTACTTATACTAGCACAAAAACAAAATAAATTGTATGCTAAACTACAACTTTGGATGCAAGTAACAACTATAACTTCCTGAGTATCTTAGGGCTTTTGTCTTAAGCACATCTTAGCCATTTGGGCTGTTAAAACTTTTTATGTTCATTAACATGGCTAACTGTTGAAAGTGGTTCCGCAGACTGGAAATGTTTGAATATCACAGATTTGGAGCTTCTATACTCTAAATCGTAATATAAACTGAAGTGATAGAATGATCTTGGCGCACAGTAGTGTTAAGTTCCAGCCAGACGCACGTAGTTTGTATATAAAGCCGGTCCCAGACACTACGTGCTTTTGGCGAATGTTCGAATATTCGAACTATTCACTACACCTTCGGCCACCCTCCCACACGCTACTTTACTTGAAAAATGCGTCCAGTGACAAATATTTCCCGTAGTGGAGAAGCCGAAGTCTTGATTTGCAGTGGCGTAGCGTTGCAGTTCAAAATGGACAGTGATGAAGAGCAGATGGTTTTCGCTGCTAGTTGTGTGATTTTCAGCAGTGTTTTATTATTACAACATAGGAAAAAAGAACTTTAGAACTTTATTTATATTCTTATGTTCTTGAATCTGTGGGTTCCAAACTGCAGATTCATTTTCATATAATTGTACAAACTCTAACGTCAACTCGTTGCCCCATTCCATTTCAGCAAATAAAAAACAAACCAACCCGGCACCAATGCAATACACAACGAACTGAGGGGTGCGCTAAAGCAAAGAAACATATAAACAAAGACGTAGCGTCTGGGAGCGATGCCGAAGTTAACTACGCGGCACCTCGCCGTACTACGAGCTTCTTTCATTCGTGTCGTTTACCGACAGCCTCTCGAAAATGACGAAGAAAGAATCTTCGTCGAAGGTAGGGTCCAACGCTACGCGAATAACTCGAATACCGAGTGTTCGCCGAATACACGTAGTGTCTGGGACCGGCTTTATACGAATCGTTTCAGCGTGTTTTCCTCCCTGTAATAACTTTGTTATCCTTTAACATAAAGGCATAAGATTTGGTATATAAATTAACATAATAATACTCATTACCTGTGAAAAAATGAGAAAGTTATGTTAGTAGTTTCTGAGATACTAGATCTTGAAAATCGCCCATTTTACTACTAACTAAATGACTCTCTCACTCAATACGCATTGACCCATCAAAATTATGGGGCACTTCCGGTGTGAGTGGAAACTTGAAATTTGGTATGTAAGTAGATTTTAGGATACAAATTAAAAAAAAATCTGAAAACTGCACATTTTATGGAAACGCCCTGAAACAGTGCCGGTAATATCGTATATTTAGAGGGTATTTGAGAAGTTTGCAATCTGATTAAACCTAAGTTTCTGAGGACATAATTGTTATAGAATTTAAAATGCAGGCAGGATTTTATTCCATTCATTGTACTCAGAAAAAGGTTTAACAAACATAATTCCATGGTTTACAATGAATCTGTTACCAGGAAAATTTTCGCTGTTGTTGGCTAATCATGGCATGCTAAGCTCAAATATTTAATTATTTTTTGATCAGCTCTACTTATTGAGTTTCAGATATCTACGTATAGAAAAAAACACATGAAGGTCCTCACAATGTCCTTATGAAAAATGTGTTTCGGACAAAAATTGTATTCATACTTTGCATAGTGATGGTTCTCAACACGGTGATCACAAGTCTTCACGGGCACAAAACCCGAAAACCCCTTCATCCCCCAAAAACACCCTCAGAGGTCACTGGGGATTTTTTTAACTAATAGTTTGGTCAATTGCTCTGCGAAATTTTTTGATAGTGCTGTCGAATTGTAGCTACTTAAATAGTTACAAAGCTACATTACAAAGCTACAGCCTGACATTCTCTGTAGTTGGATTTTTTACGGGGTATGTAGCCACTCCCCCTCCAATACCTCCTTCCCCGACTCCAGACTCCAATCCCACCAACTACTAAAGTCTGCTTCCCTGCTGACGGGGTTCGAAGTCATTTTATCACACGGAAAAAAGAATATACTAAATTTAAGCATAATAATATTAGTTTAAGGTTATCTTAGCTTTGTATATCCCCAAGACTATATCGTTTTAATTTGAGAATTTAAAATCTTCATTTAAATTTATTTAAATTAAATATACACATCGTTATTTGTAACATATGAAAGATTTATTTTTATGCATGCATTGAATCAAATTGTTACTATAAAGATTTAGAATGAAGATATCAGTAGCTCAGCATAAGTCGAAAGTTTCTTTAGAAATAAATATATGATTTTGTTATATTGAAGATTCTACCGAATCTGAAAAGTTAATTCGGAAATGTTAGTATGTTTAAAATAAAATATCGTACTTTAAATCTGAGCCTACAATTGTATTTCTAAGAATATGATATACTCAAATTAAATATTTAAATTTTGGTTTTATTATAGCAAATCTTTGGTATAAGTAGGTTTTGTTTTATTTAGTGATATTGTAATATTAAAATGAAAATATTAACTATTTAATTTAATAATTTTAACATGTTCGGTTTAATATGCTGACATTTTTAGAACTGAAATATGTACAGGGTGTAACAAGTTCGAGTGTATCCATGGGGATTTTGGAAACCATGGAATACGAAGTCGGTTAAATTAGGGCAAGTTGCGCATTTACTTGCCCAACAAAATGCCGTTTAAAATGTGTCAGATTTTCGAATAGTTCCAAAGATATACGGGAAAAACCAAAATTTTGAAAAATGTATTTTATTTTTTTCTAACCCTATTTATTAACCGATTTTAAAATTAATAACACATTCACATAGCCACTTTATTTCCGCTAAATATTAGTGTTTTTGATTTCCCATTCAACGTTTCGTTTTCTGACGACCATCATCAACTTTATTTTTTCTTGTGTACGCCATATAGGATCTCTTTCACTCTCATTACTTTTTGAGCTAAGTACCGAACCACAAATCTGATATGCAAGTGTGATACATCGTTGAATAGGTCATTCAATAAGAAACTCAAAACTAAAAAAAATCAATATGGCGTCCACAAGAAAAAAAAGTTAATGATGGTCGTCATAAAATTAAACGTTGAATGGCAAATCCAAAAACACTAATATTTAGCGGAAATAAAGTGGCTATGTAAATGTGTTATTAATTTTAAAATCGGTTAATAAATAAGGTTAGAAAAAAGATCAATTTTTGAAAATTTTATTTTTTTTTGTATATCTCTGGAACTATTTGGAAAAATTACACATTTTAAACGGCATTTTGTAGGGCAAGTAAATGCGCAACTTTACCTTAATTTAACCAACCTCGTACGGTTTTTAAGATCCCCATGCATACACTCAATTTGTTCACCCTGTATAATACATTTAAAGAGAAGCTGCTACATCACCAATAACTGAAACATTCTTTTTTAACGTATCCGGATTTTTTCCGTATTCAGTCAATTTTAGTAAAATAATGTTGTATATGACCTCAACACTTTGACCTAAACAACGTTACTTTCATTAAAATTGGAAATACGAAAAATATACGGTTATTTTTTTTAAAAAATGATAAAAATCCATTATTACGTTTAGCTAACATTAATATAGGTATACAATTTTTTAAAAGTTTTTTCGCTGTTTAAAAATCCATTATAATTATAAAGGTTTAGCTGACAACTACAAAAAAACAACAGGTAAAAAATCTTAACGTTTATTAAAAAATATCTTGCTGAAGCTTTTTAAAAATCTGTTAAATAACAAAATATAATTTTCATTATAGAAGAATTAACTTTAAAATAAAAATCAGTTCAGCTATTTTTCTTTGAACAGTCATTCGAGGCCCAACCAACGGGATTAGTTTTTTAAGAAGGTCTTCGGACAACTCTGGCAACTGGTCTTCCTCTGACATTTTCTAAAAAAATAAAATAAACATTGGAAATGCTAAAATTAAAATATTAAGCAACATATTTTTCTGTAATAAGTAAATAGGTGGATACATCAGATTTCTATACCAACATACAGATAAATAAAAATAAAATATAAATAAAATGCATGTTAAAATTTAATTTAAAAGTAAATTAACTCCTATACATTCGTACAGGGGCGACAAACTACAAGTACAAAGTGTTTTAAATATAATTAATTCAAAAAACTGTTTCTCAAATCTTACTACGTTTTCCTAGGAAACCCCTAAACATTTAACTAAAAAGGTAAAGATACTCAGGCTTATACAATATATAGAAAGCAAGATACATAATATGTATTATTATTATACATTTTATTTGTAAAATTTTTTCAAACAGGTGCAGTTTGGGGTACCTATAGGCCACAGGGAGTCAAAGTTTTAAAATAATATACTTAACTAAAAGCAGTTTGCTTAGAATAGCTTTAGTCAATTTCATTTACCCATATTCCTAGTTGGCAAGTTTTAAAAATGTAACCGCCCAATGCCTTTCAATTCTATTTAAGATTTTTTGAATAGTTAAATAAAAAAAATTTATTTTAAAAATTCTTAAAAATATACAATTTATTAGACATGTAGGTAGGTATATGTATATATTGTTTGTTAGGTATACTGAATTTTATCACACTCTACTATTTTGTAACCTGTAACAATATTAATGGTTTATACAATGTACTTATGTTTTTATTAATTAATATCTAACATTTTATATAAACATGTTTAGTTATGAAACAAAAGCATGCTCCTATAGGTAAGTTTATTTAAATAAAAATGCCTGTTTTGGTGAAATTGAGATCTATCGACCCTTGGTTTTTTTGGGCAACAGTTTTATAAAACAATGGTGTAAATACTTACCTAGGCTTGAATAACACTATCACATCCCCACTGTTGTAAAATGTCTTCCTACCATTATTTAATCGTACAAACACCCAAAACAAAAACACGTGCAACGGGATTAGAACAGTTCGATTAAATTTCGCTATACCCTTCACCTTGATCTATAATCACAAGAATGACCCGGAAAACCAAGCACCGCAAATTTCCGGTGAATCGGGGTAACGTAGGTGGACTTTCTAGAATTGAAAATTTCCGAATTTCAAAAATTTTATATTTAGATTATATTGCAAATATATTCTCAAATTGAGCAATCCAAATGTTTCAAATTGAACCGGACGCGTTCTTTAAATGATATGTCATTTTTAATTGTAAATGACCAGTTTTTATTTTAAAAGTAACTGAAATTAAAGTAAAATTATATGTTATTTTAAACTGAAGAACAAAAAGTTCAAACCAAAATCATGAAAGTCTTAGCTTTAGACTGTATTTTTAAAGTGAAAATATATTCTGAGGATATGAAATAATTATATTAATCATTTTGAAATACTTCTTTTAAGGTGGCTTTCTTCAAATAAGAACCGGTAATCTCAATTTAAATAAATATAAACAAAAATATCTAAATACTCTATTTGATAATATGTTTTTTTCTGTGCATGAATTTTATTTCACGGCCAGTTGTATGGCCACTTGTTACCCTCTAACCCCAATAATTGGATACTCACTCACACCTCCTCCCCCATGTCCCTGCCATGTAAAGTTCCTGCTAGCGGATTTTGAACAAATTATATCGAATTTTTTTCCAGTGTAGGGTAACGAAATACTATCCAATACCCTTCAACCCCACAACCCTCCACACTGGGTTTTGTGCCCGTGGAGACTTTTGATCAGCGTGTCGAAAACTATTACTATGCAAACTTTGAAAGCAATTGGCCGAAACCCATTTTCTATAGGAAAATTGGGGGGTTCCTTCATTAAGAAAAATGTATTATTATTTATTAATATGATTATTATTATTTATTTAGTAAAACACAGACGTTATCAACAAACAACTACACTTAAATGATGAAAATCATCAATAAAGTTTTTAAGCTGCACAAAAATTTTTGAGAGTACATTTGAAAGTAACATGCAATAAGCAAGCAACAGCTACCAAAAAATTTGCGGCAACACATAGAAATTAAAATTTTGTAAACCAGTGAATAGGTAGCTGCTCAGTTATGTGTCCTAGAGACAAGATGGGTGTGTTGGGTATATTATTTATTTAGAATAAAATTGTGGACAGAACTTGGTCTGATTTTAGATCTCAGTACTTTAAGAGGCCTAAATTTTTGGATAGTAACTTGCGATTATTTTTTTTACAATTTTTCTTACCGCAGCCGATAAAAAATGTTGGCAAATCTGGCCATGATGATAATCTCATAACGAATATTGTTAATAATAACATGTGCAAAAATTATCTAATTAAAATAAAAATATCCTTAGTGGTGCTGTCTACACTCTCCTTTAATAACATCCGCTTGCTGATAAAGTATGTTCATATTGTTCATACTTGTGAAGTCTAGTTTATATTTTAAAATAGGGGTGGGTCATTTGCCCTTTCTACTCTTTTTTTAGGAAAAACGCA